>CAUYRH010149736.1:0-10472 GCA_963574655.1 Perodicticus potto | reverse complement strand
CCCGGACCCGCCAAACGACGACGGCTGCAACCAAAAAATGGCCAGGCGTTGTGGCGGGCGCCTGTAGTCCCAGCTACTTGGGAGGCGGAGGCAAGAGACTCACTTGGGCCCAGGAATTGGAGGTTGCTGTGAGCTGTGATGTCACGGCACTCTATCCAGGGTGACAGCTTGAGGCTCTGTCTCAAAAAAAAAAAAAAAAAAAGAAACCTGCAAAATAATACTGTGTGATGCGGTCAAGTATACTAACATGTTGCAAAAAATACAAAACAAGCATAGGAATGGTACACACGGAACCCTTGATATGTGTTTCCTTCAGGAGCAGACAGAAGTGATACAGGACGGGTGGCGGACCTGCCGCCTCCACCTTGGTGGTGTTGGTCTGGCTGAGGAACCAGCGGGCTGGATGATAGGCAAGGGTGGGGCCTCCGACCCCAACCCCAGGCTCCAGTGGCCAATGGGCCGGAGAGCTGCTGGGGAGACACCGGCGCCTTGGCGTCTCCTTCCCTTTGCACTTATGACTGAATAACGGAACCCCCATTTCCTATGTCTAGGTCAATTTCATGTAAGTTTCCTAGGCCTCAATTCTGGGAATGGACTGTGTCCATTCATTAATACATTCACCTTGCCTCAGCAGAAGAGACTGTGTTCATTCATTTCCTGGCCAAGGTGTATATATACATACACCTATATATACAACAGGACGGGGAGAGACCAAGGGAGAAACGAAGAGAGCTTTTCTCTCCCGACTTGAGTTCTCTCTCTCTACCAGGAGCTTTAGTGTTTTTGTATTCTTTTCTGTAAATAAATTCTGCTTTGCCACTGATCTGTGGTCCGTGGATTTATTCTTCAAATCACCGAGACCAAGAACCTGAAATTCCGGTATCAGAAGGAGGCAGGGTGGGGGGAAAGAATGGGATCAGGGACATTTACACAGAAGCCTCAGTGGTACCCTTAATGTTTGTTTCTTTTAAACAATAACAAAAATAAATGCTGAAGCAAGTATAATATAAAAATGTTAAGAGTTTGACAAGGTTGGGTGGTGGATACATGAATGTCTGTGTTACTTTTATGCTTGCCAATGTGTTTTTTAATGACGATGTACTGGAATTGCATTAGACCGTAACTAGAAGGTTTTATTTACAGAAGTGCCAGAGAAAGCTCATTATAATGCAAGCTCACCTGCAAGCCAGTTCAAGAATAACTTTATAACAGTTAAAAATTGAGTTGATAAATTCCATTCCCTTTTTGCAAATTGTCTTGCAAAGGGGATAACCCATCGACTGAGGGTTCTCCCCATGTAAACTGTCCTCCTTGCCTTGTTTGTTTGGATGTTAGCTGGGATCTGAATTCCGGACAGGAACGGCTGATTCCGAGTCCACTAAACGTGTGACTCCACAGTGTTCCGGTACATGTTACCTCCATCTTCTCTCCATTGAACTTCATCTGCCATAGTGTTTACTTCATTACGGAGCTCAATTAAATCCTTCGAGAGTTTCTCATGATCTTCCAAACGTGTTGTTGGCAAATATGTACTATTTTCTTACACTGTTTCTGAATTGTTAATAAATTTGTTGTTAAATTGTTTCTAGGCTTCTAAAAGTCGAAGCACTGTTCACACGGAATGCCACGCTCTCATTTCACCTGTTTGCCTATCTCAACTGGGCTTTAGAATTCTCCTGGGATCAGACCTTTTATGTAATGTTAAATTATACCTCAAATCACTTAATGAAACCTCTGTCCATAGCCTTGGGAGAAGATAATAAAAAATGCAAACCATTAGCTTTTCTTAACGGCAAATATTCAGTTAATCCTTTCAAGAAATTTTATAAGGTTAGAAGGATACAACTTAATTTATTGAAACTATACCAAATGAGGTGCTTGGGCAGTCCTTGTTGTTGTTGTTTTTTTTTCCTCTACTAAAGGAAAATTTAACTTCAGATAAGAATTCCCAGAATCTCTTGCTTCATGTCATTAAAGGCAGGTTAGCCATAAGCCAGCTGGCAGCTGTTTAAAGATGATACTCTCACAATTAATAGTGAATGATACAGCTTTATTAGTGGTTTGCCTGTCCTTCCCCTTGACTCCTATAGCTTTTCTTGGCAAAATCAAGGCAGCAGTCTCCACCACTTGCAGAGAAAAGTACCTTGTGATTATACCACATTGTGCTGAGCCTTTATCCTCTTTGATCTAATAGATTAATCTGATTTTACCACATGGATGCAATCATAGAATTCTCTCTCTCTCTCTCTTTTTTTTTTTAAGACAGTCTCACTTTGTCACCCTATGTAGAGTGCTGTGGCATCACAGCTCACAGCAACCTCAAACTCTTGGGCTTAAGAGATTCTCTTACCTCAACCTCCCAAGTAGCTGGGACTACAGGCTCCCACAACACCTGGCTATTTTTTTATTGTAGTTGTCATTGTTGTTTAGCAGACCCAAGTAAATTGGTTTGAACCTGCCAGTCTCTCTGTTGCCCAGGCTAGAGTGCCCTAGCTCAAAGCAACCTCAAAGTTCTGAGCTCACATTTTTTCCTGTCTCAGCCTCCATAGTAGCTGGGACTGCAAGCAGCTGCCACAATGCCCAGCGAGTTTTTCCATTTTTAGTAGAGACAGGTTCTCACTGTTGCTCAGGCTGTTCTAGAACTCCTGATCTCAAGTCATCCTCCATCCTCAGACTTTTTTTTTTTTTTTTTGCAGTTTTTGGCCAGGGCTGGGTTTGAACCTGCCACCTTCGGCATATGGACGCCCTACTCCTTTGAGCCACAGGCGCCGCCCCCTTGTCCTCAGACTTTCAGAGTGCTAGGATTACAGGCGTGAGCCACCAGACCAGGCCCAAACGTCCTCTGAATTGTAAAAGTCCTAGTTCTATGTAGCCCCGGCTGAGAAGTATTCCCTTCGTTGCTTTCTCCTTTGTAGATGCTGCTCTGCTATGTGTGTCTACGCCAGCAATGCCATGGCGTTACTCACGTGTTCATCCATAATGTGGAGATGCTGTTTGTGGACAAGAGAACTGTAACTGTCTTTACCCTTAGACAAATGAGAGACAGGAAAAAAAACAACACGGGGTTCATTATGGAGCCAAACAAACCCTTCCCACCTCATCTTTATTTTGAGCCATTATACCTTAAGAATTAGATCTAATTGACACCATAACCCCCAGGCAATTACTCCTTTTTTATTATTTTGGAAATTCCCTTCCAAGATTAGACTTCTCTAAGGCAACAATAAAATTAAATCCTACCCACAGGTTCAATAATTAAAAGAAACTGGGATGTGAATCGGCATGTGAACGAGGTGAGCAACGTGGTATATTTAGCTTCTTCCTTTGTGCCCCTTTTTATGCATATTTAGTGCACTTTATAGAAGCCCCCTTCTGTGTCTCAAGCAAGCAGATGCTTTTATTCATTTAGCCTAATGATGTGAAGAGAAACAGAAGGATATGAAAAAGTTCTCAAGTACTTCATCTTCAGAGATAACAGATCCTAAAACCGCATCCCTTCGCCATCATTTCTTCCCACTTCAACATATAGAAAAGAGAAAGATGCAAGGGCTATACAGTAACACACAGGAAAGTCTTCCTCCAGGCAGTGGTAGACATTTTTTTTTCCAGAAAAATTTGACTGACTACATGAAACAGAAGACTTAGAATTTGGAAATCATAGTGTTTCTTTTCTGCTTCTGAGACGATCGTGTTTCCAGGAAGGTACGTTACCAAACAGTCGGTGTTCAGAATCAAATCCTTGCTGGCAGCCTTGGAAAATGTTGATAGATAAATGTCGGAAAGCTCGAGCTGATCTCCCAGTTCTCAGATATCAACACAGGAGTAACTTCATCCCTGACCGCTGAGTACGCTTAAAGGAACAGTTCGGTCAGAGGAAAGGTCATTAATGTCTTCCAGTTCAATTTTTTCTGTCCCTTGCCATTCCCTGTCTTGTTTTGTGCACTCAAGTCAACAAAATCAGTTGTCAGTTTTTGCTTTCTGCTCCAAGACACTCACAGATTCCCCATGAGCACCTGTCTGTTTTAATTATTCCTTTTGGTAAGATTGTACAGTTCTTTATATTGTGTTTCTTAATAAAATGATTAGGAAAAAAAATGAAAAGAAACTTTAAATTCCAGGCAAGTGGCATTCAACATTAAAACAGGCCAATTAAATCAGGTACAAAAAAGAAAGTTGGAAAGAAATTAAATGTAGGCATACCAGTAGGAGTAATATCATAGTATTGGTTGGAGATAGATTCACTAACAGCTATCATTTGTTATATTACTAATATGCTTCTCTGTTTGTAACATATATTGTTTTTGAGTTTTATAACCTCTCTGCTAAGTGGGGATTTTCTTCCTCCTGTAGGTGGTAATTGGAAGAATCCTGTACATATCTGAAAGTCCTGTTTTGCATTTTCAATGCCAAGTTATTTTTCCTGCTTGCTAATAGGAAAGTGGTTTATATTATTAACAACTTTCAATATAGTTATTAAAAATTACAAAATGTGTGGAAAACGGAAACTGCCCTTAAAATGCAATCGAGAATTTGAAATGTACTGAGATTTATCACAGAACTAAGACATTTTCTTACTTCAGTTTTAAAACACTTTAAATATATATACTGACAAATCTAAGAAACAATTGCCTCAGGCCATTTAAAAGAAGAAAAATTATTTATTTATACTTTCTAGATTAGACGATGCAGATACTGTAAGAGTGAGTGATACACCAAAGGCAGCCCAGCCGGTGACCGCGAATAATACCTATTTCTTCTCACATCCTGTGGGCTGCTCCCTCGGGAAGCCAAGATTGTAAGTGAACTGCCATATTCCACTCAGTGGTCCATTATCCTGTTTGTTGCAGTAACTGAGGTTTCTTACAGACAGTACTAGAACTACCAGGTAACCTTTAAAAGACATGTTAGGCTGAGCACCTATAGCTCAGTGAGTAGGGCGCCAGACACATACACCAGAGCTGGCAGGTTCAAGCTTGGCCTGGGCCTGCTAAACAACAATGACAGTTGCAACCAAAGAAAAAAAAAATAGCTGGGCATTGTGGTGGGCACCCATAGTCTCAGCTATTTGGGAGGCTGAGGCAAGAGAATCACTTAAGCCCGAGAGGTTGAGGTTGCTGTGAGCTATGATGTCACAGCACTCTACCGAGGGCAACATAATGACACTCTGTCTCAAAAAAAAACACATTTTAAGTCAAGCCCTTCTGTCTTCCTTCTCATCACCGTATTATTTTAAGTCTTTTCTGAACCAGCACTAGAAAATTCTCCTATAAGTTGATCAAGAAGTTGGACTCACCTGATTTATCGTTAATTAATTGCTTCCTATACTAAACCCAATTTCTGGCCAAGACAAGAAAGAGTATCAATTACTATAAGTTTTATGCTATGCATATTTGTATTCAAAAACTCCAGTTAAAATATATCTTAAATTGACTCTCTTTAGCCTACTTGCCATCACTTCTTAACAAAACAAACAAAAATGAGAGGAGGTATTTGGATTTAGTTTTCTCCCTAAATAAAGGTGATCACATTATTACAGCCCACTTGAATTACTTTGAAACCTGGAAATGCTTGGATACATATTACTTCATAGCTCATCACAGAGCTAATGTATAAAGTTACACATTAGAGTGTGTCTGTATAGACACATAACTTTAAATACATACACACAAACAGTACACACTTTTTAAGAAACTCCAAGACATTATTAGGACAGGGGACAAACCCTATGAAGTAAACAGAGGATCTTGAAGTTTCTAACACAAAACCAATATTAAAAGGGCACTGGATAATTTTTTTTTAGTAGACTATTGGAATTATCTTTATTAATAGTGTTATACAAGTTATGTTGACCTCAGATGAAAATATGAGACCCTCTTTACAAGTCCATATGCAGTTATGTGGGCATTATACTGAAATTGCTTGATTCTTCCCAGCATATCAATGCCCTTTCTTCTGAGCAGGCTTTGTGCCCTCAGGATAAAGCCCACATCTTAGCTTCAAGTACGATGCCTGCCAGCAATCACACCCTTACTACCTTTCAACCATAGCACATTTCTCCCCACCTAATAAAATGAATCATTTTGCTTGTATTTTGCAATAATAATTTTAGAATTGTGCTACAGAGTTGACGGGAACATGGATAGGCCCAGAGCAATTGATTCCTTTTTCAAGCAATTGCGTTCTTTCTCCTCACTCCCTCCAGCCTGGATGATGGTGAAGAGAATGAGAGTCTTTAAAGAAGCAGATGCAAGAATTATTAAGGCCGGGAGCCCCCATTCCACATGCAAGCCCCTTGCTAACTGCTAGGCCTCCTGCAGTTTTCTGGAAAGTACATAACCTGCCATATCTCTTTAAGAGTTTATTCAAGGGGCGTCTTTTTCAATTACTGTAACAATAACATATGTAACTATACCTATATTTTAATGGCTTTTTAGCTTTAAAAGTACTTCCACAAATAACACCCTTTTGAGCTTCATTCACATAACCATGGGAGATAAACATCATTTCACTTTTTATGGGTTAGGTAATTAAAGCTTACAGACATTTGTAGGTAAACAAAGTTAGGACTTTAAATAGGAGTTGTGATTTCGAGCCCCATACTCTTCCCACAATATCATTCCGTGTATATTGTATGGTCTGAAAGCTGATGGAAGTACACTCTAATTAAAACGTCCTCCCTAATTTGGGTGTGTGGTGGCCATTTTCACACTATAACAGCTCCCTGGAGATGTGTGCACTTAAACCAGACTAATGGGCTATGTTACGGACCTGGGTAAGACCTTGGATACCTGCATATCCACAGATGGCAGTGTCTGGTAGTCATTACCTAGAGTCACCTGGCAGAGAACAAGTGTCTGTGAGTGACCATCCATAGTAGAATGTGAGTGTGCTAGGGACAGGAGGCTGGGAGCTAGTCTGAGCATGACATCGTCCCTGAAGTGGACATGAGAGTGAGAAGTCTAGACATAAAGTTTCAGTACCAAGATACCAGTGAGGGCTTAAAATCATCATGAAGACAAGGAGAGAGGGTGGGAGTGCCTTCTGGTCTGAAAGTACTGATCACCTTTGGACATCATAAATGATTTTAGGTCTCCCTGCTTGGAGTAATCAGGACAGAATTTGCTAGAACAAAAGAAAAAAAACTAAGCACATTTAATTATCTTTTGGATGGGGAGTATAATACTGTTTTTCATTATTTACAGAGAGTATGTTAACTGAAAGTCCTACACTTTATCCTCATTGGAGACAATGAGGTTGAAAACTAAAGTTCAGATGGGCGAACTGAGGTGGAGTAGCCCACGTGACACACCAAGCAGCTTTACCTTCGGTAGACAAACCTCATGCTGGTGCCCCACCTAGTTTAAATGTCATGCATGTTTTCCCTGGAAACCATCAAAATAAATAAAAACGTTTTCAGCATGGCTTGGTCTTTATGATTTTCATGCTTCTTATTATGAAGTTTCTCTTTCTACCTTTTATCTTTTTATAAAGAATATTCTTGATCTTCCCCCAAGATAACATATCTCTGACATGCGAATCAAAGATTCTGTTACAGATTTCATTATTGCAGACTCCTCCCATGAAATCACCCTGTTTATCAAGTGTTAATCTGAGTCACAGTAGTTGATTATCTTATTACCTAAATGAAATCAAATAGATGCACCTGTTTTCCTGTTGTTCTTTAAAACAAAAGTTGAAAAATGAGAGAAAGGAACTTAGTAAGGTCAAAGTCAATCTTCTACTGACCTGAATGGCTATAAGACTAAGACTTTTTGACTATGAACACCAATAGAAATCCTTAACTGACCAAGGAGAGCTTGGCCAGAAGGTTCTGATAACTATTATCCCAATTGCATAAAGATGAATGTGCTCATTTGATCTCTAGAACTTACAGCTCGTTACGACTCTCCATGAAGGTCAGTTTACCTGACTGACAAGGGTTTATATGTACATTATGCCATACAGAGATCTGGTCACATTGTGTTCGGAAAAGGGAGTCAAACAATTATTGTTGAAGGGACAAATGAACAAGGGAGTGAACGGCACAGTGCTTGGTGCCTGTGAAAGAAGCTGGTGCTGCGAAGCCCAAATCGCAATCCCAGTGAGCTTGCTGGATTTTAAATGTACTCCACTGTTTTGCTGTTTTAAATATTAATCGAAAGTAAGTGAATTGAATCAAGATTTAAAAATATTTAGCAATAGTTTGCAAGATATTAGCAATAATTTAGCAAACACTTACAATAGTTTGCATGTGGCTTTGGCCTGGCTCCAGCCTTTCCACTGCATGGCCTTGGCTTGCTGACTTCACTCCCTCTTTCCCACAGGGGCAAAAATGAGAGACAGCCAACGTCGTAGTAATATTGTGACTATCAAGTGAAATGTTACATGTGAAATAATTAATGTAGTTATATGTGAAGTTGTTAATTTCTTATACCAAAATATTTTTGTAATGGGATTTGTTCAACAAGACGTGGCCTAAATTAATCTGCTTTTATGTGTCACAATTCCATTTTCTTCATTTCAGCTTTATGTACGCAAGGGTAAGATTCTTCCTTCCGTAACTTCATTCATTCTGCAGACATTTTAGCACTCCATGCTTCTAAGTAATGCCCTAGAGTTACTGGGTGAAAGAGTGGAAAGAAGAGGGGAGAAAAAGGGGTGACGACATTCTACAAAGCACCGATCTGCTTCCACAGGAACACTGAACACCTGGGCACTTGGGGAGGCGAGTAATGTTGTGTAATTGGCAGACTGCAAATACCAACGAGAAAACCGTTATGTGGTTTTCATATAAGGAATAAAAGGTAATAAATAATAGTGGTGAAGAAGTCAGGACTCCTGGAATGAAGGCAAGACAATGAGGACAGGGAGGAAATAGGAACGGGAAATATTTTAAGCCATTGCAGAGCGTATTTGCTAGTCAGTCATCTGGCCGGCATCCCCTGCCATTGGCTGTACTTAGGGTGAGCCATTGTTAGCAGGGGCTGGCAAACCACCGTCGTGGTTCACCAAAGGATCCAAGATCATCTGTACTTTATTTTATTTTATTTGTTTACTTTTTATTTTTTGAGACAGAGTATCACTCTGTCACCCTGCATAGAGTGCTATGGTGTCATCACGGCTCTTAGCAACCTCAGATTCTTAGGCTTACGTGCCTAAGCCTTAGCTCCCGAGTAGCTGGGACTACAGGCACCTGCCACAATGCCCGCTAATTTTTCTATTTTTAGTAGAGATGGGAATCTCACTCTTGCTCAGGCTGGTCTCAAACTCCTGAGCTCAGGGGATTCTCCCTCCTCAGCCTTCCAGAGTGCTAGGATTATAGGCTTGAGCCACCATGCCTGGCCTTGTACTTTATTTTAAAGTACAGTAGGATATAGTGGGTTAAAAGTATTAGTTACTTTTAACCTATTACCCAGCAACTACTAGTTAACTTCTGCATTTAATTCTAATCCGAGGCTGCTAGTTAACTTTTGAAGTTCCAAATCAGGAATGCGTAGGCCACAGATAGTTGAGTCTGAATGAGAACTTCAAGGAGAATCTGAGAGAGGGTGACCTTTTGCAGGGAAATACTTCTGCTTTCATTCCAGCCCTGGGAAGTGTTTGGTAGCATAGGCACTGTTAGAAGTGAGTTTTCCTTCATGAAAGGAATGGTGTTTAAGGTAATGTGGCCTGGCTAGAAAATACTGTAAAGGCATCTCACCTTCACAGGAATAGAGTCCAGAATTGGCAGATTCAGGCTCCCAAAACCTTCAGAACACGCGTGTAACCTACAAGCCCCATTCAGCCCTGTGCCCACCACTGACACCAGGCGACCCTGAAGCTCCTGCTCACTTTTGCTGACGGATTGCTGCCTGTGCCCCAAAATATATTCCCAGGAAGGTCCTTATGAGAGGACAAAGAGCTGGGACTTCGTTGAGCCTCATGAATAGGTCTGTGTTATAGTAAATGTTTCCATGTGTGGCAAACTGTGAGGCTTGTTTTTACTGTACATTTGCTAACTACTAAGAAGCTTGTGGGGGACAAGACCCCCACAGAGCTCACCTTTCTCTAATTAGCAGTTAAGTCTTAATAGAGAGTGTCGTCTACCAAGAAGGCCGTAATAAACATGAATGGCCAAATTGGCTTAAGATATTTTTCACAGATTGGAAAGGACCATTGAATATTTAGTCAAAGCATTTATGTAAATACAGATCTTAAGCTTACATTCAGATCACAGATTTCCTCTATGTGCTTGTCACTAGACTGGGTCTTAAGAGAAAATATAGACATGAAACATAAAAGTCTTGCTTTAAATGGGCTTGCAAACTCTGTGTGCATGTGTCCAAGTATGTGTGTGTGTGTGTGTGCATGTGTGTGTATTGTGTGGTATGAGGATTCAGGAGGATAAAAGAAAAAAACAGAGAAGTACCCAAATCATTACAACTGGCACATGCTTGCTATGGTAATAGAGTTATGCACAGGGTACAATATTC
>CAUYRH010149732.1:0-12197 GCA_963574655.1 Perodicticus potto | reverse complement strand
TGTAGTCCCAGCTACTTGGGAGGCGGAGGCAGGAGACTCGCTTGAGCCCAGGAATTGGAGGTTGCTGTGAGCTGTGATGCCACAGCACTCTATCCAGGGTGACAGCTTGAGGCTCTGTCTCAAAAAAAAAAAAAAAAAAAGTGGGAAGGAAGGCTCAGTGCCCATAGCACAGTGGTTACAGCGCCAGCCACATACACCGAGGGTGGTGGGTTCAAACTTGGCCTGGACCAGCTAAACAATGACAACTCCAACAAAAAATAGCCAGGTGTTGTGGTGGGCGCCTGTAGTCCCAGGTACTTGGTAGGCTGAGGCAAGATAATGACTTAAGCCCAAGAGCTTGCGCTTGCTGTGAGCTGCAACACCATAGCTCTCTACTGAGGGTGACAAAGTAGAGAGAGACAAGAGTCCAAGATGGAAGGTAAAGATCATTATTCAGCAGGAAATGATTCTGTCTCAAACAAAAAAAAAAAAAGTGGGAAGTAAAAGGATGAAGGACACTAGGGCTCACCTGGGACTTGGCCTTTAGGAGTGCAGCTGCCAACATCTCATCCCCCAGGCTGTCCTTGCTGGAAAAGGCAGGAACTTTTGACGAAGGAAGAGCTAAAGGGCAATAAAAGGGCCTAGTGAGTCCATCTTCTCTCTTTCCTCCTGACCTACTAACTGCCTAACCCCCGAAACCTCACAGGGTTCTGGGACAATCAGTACCAGTAAAGGTGCATACATCAGAAGCACATTCAGGGTTGGTCCCTCCTGCCTGAGCAGACACTGCCTAGAGCATGGTAATTCTTGGTTTCCAATCTGCCCCAGGTCGCTCTTCTCTCAGTCCTATCTTTTTTTTTTTTTTTTTAGACAGAGTCTCAAGCTGTCACCCTGGATAGAGTGCCATGGCATCACAGCTCACAGCAACCTCCAATTCCTGGGCTTAAGCTAGTCTCCTGCCTCTGCCTCCCAGGTAGGTGGGACTACAGGCGCCCACCACAACACCCGGCCATTTTTTGGTTGCAGCCGTCATTGTTGTTTGGTGGGCCTAGGTTAGATTCGAACCCGCCAGCTCAGGTGTACGTGGCTGGCACCTTAGCCCGTTGAGCCACAGGCGCTGAGCCTCTCAATCCTATCTTTAGTGACTGCTGTATCCTCGTTCATTCACCCAAGTTTGGCCAGAAACAGGCGATCTTGCTCATGTTGCTTCCATCATTATTCCACATCTATGAACTCAAAATTCTCAACTGAAATTCTTAAGACCAAAGGAAACGCAGCAGCTTCACCCCAGCCCTGACCAGGAATACCATGCCCACACATCTTCTCCATCCCCAGATCCAATCGTTTCTGTGCTTGATCACTTATCTTTTTCTGTAATTCTTAAGTTTATAATATTTGTCTCCAAGAGACTCTGAATCCCTGGAGATACCAATCTGTTAATCACCAGAAAAAAGGTCCTTAAATGCATTTTCCTGATAAGCATGGGGGAAATACTCATTAAGACTGTGCCAAAGTCAGGGCAGCACCTGTGGCTCAGCGTGTTGGGCGCTGACCCCATATACTGTGGGTGGGGGTTTCAAACCCGGCCCCAGCCAAACTGCGAAAAAAAAAAAAAAAAAAAAAAAAAAAAAAAAAAAGACTGTGCCAAAGTCGATGGCAGGGTCTATGAAAACAGAATGTATTTGAGTGGCTTTCTACCTATTTTAACCTTTTGCTTGTGATCTAAAAATGACTCCCAAGAGCTCTTCCCTCCACCCTGCCTTGTTTTGTCTTTATTTCAATTGCATTCTTCTTTTTTTGTACGAAAGTGGGGGGATGTTGCAGAGCAGCATTAAGGAGGAGGGGAGAGAGAGACAGAGAGAGAAAGAGAGAGGGAAAGAGAGAGGGAAAGATAAACAAATATGGGGGAGAGAGGGGCAGAGAGAGAAAAGCGAGCCATTCCTTTTTTTTTTTTAAATAGACAACTAATATTTATAAATAAAAGTAGATCATTTAAAAAAACAGATCATGCCA
The DNA here is from genome assembly GCA_963574655.1 of Perodicticus potto. NCBI lineage: Eukaryota > Metazoa > Chordata > Mammalia > Primates > Lorisidae > Perodicticus > Perodicticus potto. Next base: position 10,205 of record CAUYRH010149732.1, on the reverse strand, counting down.
AATTTTATAGACAATAGAAAAAGAAGAAATACTTCAAATTCATTCTACTTCATCTGAATATACCTGATATTAAAATTGGAAAAAATATATTATTATAAAGGGAAATTATAAACATAGATGCAATAGCCTAAACAACATATAAACAAGTTGAATTAAAAATTATTGGGCGGCGCCTGTGGCTCAGTGAGTAGGGCGCTGGCCCCATATACCAAGGGTGGCGGGTTCAAACCGGGCCTGGCTAAACTGCAACTAAAAATAGCTGGGTGTTGTGGCAGGTGCCTGTAGTCCCAGCTACTCGGGAGGCTAAGTCAAGAGAATCCCCTAAGCCCAGGAGTTGGAGGTTGCTGTGAGCTGTGTGACACCACGGCACTCTACCAAGGGCAATAAAGTGAGACTGTCTCTACAAAAAAAAAAATAAATAAAAAATTAATGTTCAAATAATGTATTTTGGTCAAAATTAAATCCAACTTATGCGAGAATTAGTCACTATTTTCTTTTCTTTTCTTTTTCTTTTCCTTTCCCCCCACCCCAACCCTCTTTCTCTGTCTGCTCTCCCCTTCCCCCGTGTCATTAATTGTCCTCATATCAAAATTGAATACATAAGATTCATGCTTCTCCATTCCTGTGATGCTTCACTAAGAATAATGTTTGTTGGCTCAGCGCCTGTGGCTCAACGGTCTAAGGCGCCAGCCACGTACACCTGAGCTGGCAGGTTCGAATCCAACCTGGGTCCGCCAAACAACAATGACAGCTGCAACCAAAAAAAATGGCCGGGCGTTGTGGCGGGCACCTGTAGTCCCAGCTACCTGGAAGGCAGAGGCAGGAGACTCGCTTGAGCCCAGGAATTGGAGGTTGCTGTGAGCTGTGATGCCACAGCACTCTATCCAGGGTGACAGCTTGAGGCTCTGTCTCAAAAAAAAAAAAAGAATGTTTGTTTGTTTTTGAGGAATCCAAAATGCCACAATTTATTCTTAAGTTCACATCCAGCTCAGGAGGGCAGCCAAGACAGAAACCCTCCCTGCCACCACCCCAACCTTCATGGGAAGCTGCCTAGCCAGGCCACTGGGGACACCTGCATTCCTGTGGAGACAGTGGTGCTGCAGTTGGGTGTTGTTTTGCGGGGATAAGAAGATACATTCAATCAAACAGTTCTTGTTTCTGCAAGTCTTGTTTCTGCAAAGGCTGGGCTGTGATGTCCTTTTCCTGGGTGCTCCAAGAGCTGGACCCCACACCCAGGGGGTTTCTGCAAGGATCAGGGTGAGTTCCTGGAGCTTTGGACTTAGGCAGTGACAGTGGGTTAATTGCACTTGTTCAATTTTGCAGCAGAAACTGGCAGAAAAAGGTGGACAATGCCTCTCTTTTGTGGTCATCGCAAACACCCAGAAATAACCAGAGCCCTGAGTTTTGGGTCAGTTTGGGCGCCATGAGGGAAGGGCTGCCATGGTTAAAGGTTACTGACAAAAGCTCTCTCAAAGATCATGCTCCTAAAGAGCACAAAGTCTGCCAGGTTCAGTAGGTCATGCTTGTAATCCTAATACTCTAGGACAGGGGTCCTCAAACTACGACCCATGGGCCACAAGCTTCGGTGTGAATTGTATTTGTTCCCGTTTTGTTTTTTACTTCAAAATAAGATATGTGCAGTGTGCATAGGAATTTGTTCATAGTTTTTTGTTTTTTTTTTTAACTATAGTCCAGCCCTCCAACGGTCTGAGGGACAGTGAATTGGCTCCCTGTTTAAAGTTTGAGGATGCATGCTCTAGGAGGCTGAGGTGAGTAGATTGCTTAAGCCTACAAGTTCAAGACCAATCTGAGCAAAAGCAAGACTCTGTCTCTACTAAAAACAGAAAAACTAGCCAGCCATCATAGAAAACTAGCCAGGCATTGTGGTGGGTGCCTACAGTCCCAGCTACTCTGAACACAGGAAGACTGCTTGAGCCCAGGTGGTTGAGGTTGTTGTGAGCTACACTGATGCCACAGAGTTACTCCACCTAGGGTGACAGAGTGAGACTCTGTCTCAAAAAACAAAAAGAAAGGGCACAGATTCTGCCTATAAAGTCAGTTGTACTGAATGCCTGAAAAATGGAATTCAGTGATTCTTACAATTTTCTTAATTTCACATGAGATACTCACAACCCTTCAAAAATGCCTCAACCCACTAATTGCTGGTTTCAGTTTGCCTTTCCCACTGGGCTGCAAGTTACTGAATGGCAAGGAGTGTGTCTTATTCACATCTGGATTTAGTAGTTAGCCTAGTACCTGGTAAATGAGAGACTTCAACAGATGATTGCTGAGTGACTGAATAACAGAATGAATGAATCCCTGTTCCTCACCACTCTCAAGCAGGGCCTGAGGTTCCTGAGATACATGATCAGTCTGAGTTTCCATGGGTAGGGTAGATGCTCCGGTCTCGGGTCCCTTATCTGTAGACTCAGCAGGAAGCAGGTTTTGAATGAGAATAAAGAACCACTGCAGAAGCAAACAGTTCAGGATTCAAAAGATAATTCAAAAAAACCTCCTGAACACAAAAAGAGCCAAACTATTTCAGTTAGTACCCAAGAACACCAAGAGAAAATGCAGCAACTAGGACTAGTCCTTTAGATCCTAGTAAATATACATACTCCCACCCCTGTAAGGAGACTACCACAAGGACCACAAAAGGGCCCAATTTTCTCAACAATAGCTCTCCCCATACACTTTGAGTGACATTTATAACACCCAAAAGTGGGTATACAGATTGACTAGGAAAAAAAGACTAGTCTGGGGCTGGGTGGAGGGGAAATTTATTCTGTAAAATTTAGATTCAGTCAAAAAGCCACAGGTTCAGGTGGCACCTATGGCTCAGTGAGTAGGGTGCCGGCCGGTGGCAGGTTCAAACTCGGCCTCACAGAACTACCGAAAAAAAAGAAAATCTCCATTCAAAAAGCCACAGGTTCCCCACCCTGGACTAGTCTCAGTTGCTGTTCTTCTTCTTATTGAGAACGCAATTGGCTGGGCATGGTGGCTCACGCCTATAACCCCGCACTTGGGAGGCTGAGGTGGGTGGATTGCCTAAGCCAGAGGGAGGCCGCGTCTCTAAAAATAGCTGGGCCTTGTGGCCGGCTCATCCTAGCTACTTGGAAGGCTGAGGCAAGAGAATTGCTTAAGCCCATGACTTTGAGGTTGCTATGAGTTATGATGCCACAGCATTCTACCAAGGGTTACAAAGTGAAAACTGTCACAAAAAAAAAAAAAAAAAAGGAAAAAAGAAAAAGAAAAAGAAAAGAAGACAGCAATTGCTTTCTTTTTATCTCCCTTTTCTTATAAGACATTTCCTTGATCAGAATATAAGTGCCTGAAAGGAGACCAATATTTTTTAAAACATAACATTTACTTTTCCGCTTTTATCCCTACTAATACACGAATCTCTACACACCAGTTGCTACCATAATCAAAAGAGGTCTGTTCTCTGAGGCTTAGTGGATAAAATGTAATATCAGTATTATTAGACTAAGGTTTGGGTCATAAGTACAAGCGTTTACTTAACACCTGAATGCTGTGGCAAGATCAATACATCCAGAAGAGGTCCAGCAGCCACCAGAGTGTCCTTACACTCAAACGAGAACCTCAGGAAAAAACCCTAGATTTTATCTCCTATCTCCCTAACTTTGTCTATTTACTTATTTGCTCATACAACAAACATCTGTTGAGGGCCAATCATATTGCAAGGCAATACTGCAAGGAGTAAAAAAAAAATCAGGAATTCAAAATGCATTTGCTTTATTATTACAGACTGTTACCTTTACATAAGGCATAAAGTAGGGAAGGGCCTTGTCTGGGAGTCACTTCTAAATTGGGAGAATGTGGTCTTTGGGCAGCAATAGAGTACAGAATATTTAAGACCAATTCCATTAGCCAATGGAAAACACCAAATCAGGTATAAGCCAGGTCCACTGGCAATCAAGGTGACACACACTGTTGCCATTATCACCCTCCCAGCATAGTCCCTTCAACTCTACAGAGCCAGCCATCATTTTTTCTTTTTTGCAGTTTTTGGCCGGGGCCCTACCGCCACTCCGGTATATGGGGCTGGCACCCTACTCCTTTGAGCCACAGGTGCCACCCCAGCCATCATTTTTAATTATCAACCACCTTTATATTTTCCAGGACTGTTTATAAGCAGATATCCCCCAACAAATCAGCTCAGTACCAACTCTCCTTGGAAAGGCAAGTCACAGGCTCTGACTCCAGAGAAAAAGGCAACAGTCCCTTCTCACAGCTGGGTTAAGCAAAGCTGGAATTCAAAGGCATATTGTTGAGAACAAATCCCCAGTGTTTGCATCAGTAAACAACGTTTCTCACAGTAAGAAAACTCTCCATTGTGCTCCACAGTTTGAGGTCCAAGCAGGGCCCTTCCCCTGCTCTGCTGCTAACCCTACTCCCTAAGAGTTAATCCTGGGAACTGAAAAAGATGATCCAGCAGTGAGAAGGAGCTATAGAAAGTTTTGGGTTTTTTTTTTTTGCAGTTTTTGGCCGGGGTTGGATTTGAACCCACCACCTCTGGCATATGGGACCGGCACCCTACTCCTTTGAGCCACAGGCACCACCCAAACTATAGAAAGTTTTACCTGCTGGATTCTTTCTTCTCTTCTTTGGAATTAGTCCCTAGAAGGTCAAAGTAGCAATTATTGGGAATTTGGCAGCCTTTGTTCAAGATCCTGGTTAATTCTGACATTAGTTGATGCCAATGCTGTATGATTGAGGGGAAACGGAATTTAAAATATTCACATAAACTTAATTTCTAATCTAGATAGAGAGAAAAAAAGAAAGAGAACATATGTTAATAAATACTGATTACAGCCATCACAACTGGTACTTGGGTTGTACCCCTGGAGAGGGCTTGAAGGTTCTCTGGGTCAACCTCCACCCAGGGTAAGAAAGTTCCCTATGTTGTCAGTAAATATGCTAGACACTGTACTCTCAAATACTTCAGCAGGGAGTCTGTTAGCCATTAGGGGTCTTCAGGTGATAAGGTGAAAATCCATCTCCTGGACCTTCACCTCACAGAGACTTAGTACCCTATGGAGCTTCAATGACAGAATCTTCTTCTATAGGTCTGTCCGTCAAACACTTGAAACCAAATGCTGCCCACTCTCCACACATGTCTTTTCTGGAGAAGAAAATAACTTTAATTCTGCTAATTATTCCATACCCTGTCATCCTTTTGTAGAGTTTACACACACCCTTCAGGACATAAACACAGGTGTGGATTTAATTTCACTTCTAAAGCAGATCAATTAGTTATCAAACTCTACAACTGAAAATGGGAGCCAGAGTCTGCTGTGTCACTTCCATAAAAACACTCGATTTACTGGGCTCCACTGGGATTATTCCCGGAATGTGAGTTTGCCCACCCTCTCAGCCGTCGTTCTAACTACGTACCCTTCACAGAACTACATTCTCTAATCCTCGGACCCAGCTAAGTAAAAATAAACTTTCTCTCCTACCACGAGCGCTAGTAAGCGTTAGCATCAAATAAATGCGTCTAAAAGTACCAAGTAAGGGCCGTTGTCGCCAGCTGTTTTGAAGAGAGGAACAGTATAGCTGAGCTATACTGAAACTTTTTAACGCTCGAGCTGGGCGCTGTTTAAGTCACAAACCACAACCTGAGCGCCTTTTTCTGCCCCCGCACGGAAGGTGCAGCCGTGTTTGGAAGTGGGGGGAGTTCTCCGCGGAAGTGGGAGTAGGGGATTGGCTTCGGGGCAGGGAGGGGCACCTCCCGCACCCTGTTGGGGGCCAGCCTGGGGATCCCGCGAGCCACAGCGGCACGGACAACACCCCTTTTCCCGGCGACCGCAGCCTCCGTCTCACCGCGAGCCCCGGGGATTGCCGGACTCACCCTGGAGGCAAGGACGGGAGATATGGAGGGGCCGGACACGGACCAGGCCCTGTTGAACTCTGTCACAAACCCACACACCGGGAACAGAACAAAGAACGGAAGTTCCCCCTGTTTCGCTTCCGGGTCTGTCGTGGATACCGCCCACCCATCGCATCACTCACGCGCCTCTACCGCCCACTTGTTCTCTCTAGGAAAATGGGAGGTCCTCGCCTCTCTGTGGTTTGCTGACTGGGGGCCTGCTTCGAAGCGGGAAGCTGCGCAGGTGCGAGAGCTGCGCTCTGTGGAGCCCCAACCCCAGAGCGTAGGCGCGGGCACGGGAGGGGCGGGGCGGGGGCGCGCGCGAGCACTGTGCCGGCGCATCTAGACCGTATAGTGAAGAGCTGCGGCAAACGTCGGTCTCGCAGAATTCATCGGTATGAAATTTGTACCCTTATTTGAAATTTGTTGCCAAACGAACCAACTGTCTGTTCCACGTAAAAATGTCCCCTTTAAATTGCTAAAGTCTGAAGAAAACATTCGGCCCATCGGAGAGTTCACCTGAGAGCAAAATCTGTACAGATGAGCAGAGCAGAAAAGAGGAACTACAGATGGAAAGAAAACAAAGGAAGCCCTGTCGATGTGACTGGCATGTCGCTCGTGGGAAATGCTCCAGGAGAATGAGCACTGGGCGAGGGTTGTAGGGTTCTCTTAAGCCTTCACTGGGAGAATCCTCTTGAGTGTTGAGGATCCTTACAGGTTATGTGCGAAATGAAATCCTGTAATATCCTGAGTAGCAAAGGCCCTCTGATTTGTCTTACAACCCTGCCTCCCTTCTTTTGTTTATTTATTTTTATTTATTTATTTTTTTTGAGACAGAGCCTCAAGCTGTCACCCTGGATACAGTGCTGTGGTATCACAGCTCACAGCCACCTCCAACTCCTGGGCTCAAGCGAGTCTCCCGCCTCCGCCTCCCAAGTAGCTGGGACTACAGGCGCCTGCCACAACGTCCGTCGTTGTTTGGCGGGCCCGGGCTGGATTCAAACCCACCAGCTCAGGTGTACATGGCTGGCGCCTTAGCTGGTTGAGCCAAGGGCACTGAGCCCCTGCCTCCCTTCTTATCCCTTACTACTGCACCCAATATTTATTATTTACCCCCAGAGCTCTGAGAATGCAGCGGATGTTTGATGTGAGGACATCGATTTTTTTTTTTTTTTTTTTTTTGAGACAGAGCCTCAAGCTGTCACCCTGGGTAGAGTGCTGTGGCATCACAGCTCAGAGCAACCTCCAACTCCTGGGCTTAAGCGATTCTCTTGCCTCAGCCTCCCAAGTACAGGCGCCCGCCACAACACCTGGCCGTTTTTTGGTTATAGTTGCCATTGTTGTTCAGCAGGCCCCGGCTGGATTGGAACCCGCCAGCTCTGGTCACTTGAGCTACAGGCGCCGAGCCAGGACATCGATTTGTAAATAACCGGTTCCCATGATGATCTGTGAGTGGAGGGGGCTTGTTCCAGGCAGAGGGAACAGCCAAAGCAAAGGCCCTGAGGCAAGAAGACACAGTGCACAAGTTACTAGTAAAACTGAGGGTGGCTTGAGAGCGGTGGGTGTGTGGCCCATTTCCAGTACTTCTAGAACCGGGGGAGAACTTAAGCAAATACTTGGAATAGCTATAATGAGCTAATACACTCAATCCACCCCTCACCCCCCAAACTGGGTATTTGTTCTTTTTCTCATTGCCATTCTTTACTCCTCCACTAGTTCCTCCAGCACAAGAAGAATAGACATAGAGAAGGCAGTGCAAGGAGAGGAGGGCAGGAGAAAGTAGAGTAAAGGTCCTCAAAGTGGGAGGGTTTTTTGTTGGTAGACGTTCTGACAATCCTCAGGGAACAGCTCTTGGGCTTCCAGCACCATTAATACAATCAACTCTGTAATTCTGGGGCTAACAAGTCAATTTTCAGTTACCACTAGTGTTTGCCCCAGAACCTCTCCTCTTAACTCCCAGCAAGTTCTCCAAAGACATGCTTGTCATAATTGTTCTGAGTCTGGCGTCTCTGCAGTGCCATGAGCCACCCAGGGGATGCTTGAGGTAGTCAACCAAGGTGCAAAAAACATTTAAATTTTCACATAAGTTTTTAACTAAAAAAAAAGAAAAATAATAAAATAAAAAAGTAACCCTTAAGGCTGGGCACAGTGGCTCAAGCCTGTAATCCTAGCACTCTGGGAGGCCAAGGCAGGTAGATTGCCCTATCTCAGGAGTTCAAGACCAGCCTGAGCAAGAGTGAGACCCTGTCTCTACTAAAGATAGAAAAATTAGCTAGGTTTCATAGCAGGCACCTGAAGTCCCTGCTACTTGGGAGGCTGAGGCAAGAGGATTTCTTGAGCCCAAAGAGTTGGAAGTTGCTGTGAACTATTGTTGCAGGAAGATAAGGCCCAATGGAGAGAAAGAGCACCCAAATACTACGTTTATAAGAGGTAGGGCTTTATTTACCAGTCGGGAGCTTACTGCATAGAAGAATTCCAAATGGCCACGCTCCCCGTCTGGCTTGGCCTTTCCCTTTTTGTTGACAGTCAAAAAGTTCCACCCCACAGGTACCCTTCTCATTGGCCAGTTTGAATCAAGCGGGAGATGCTATTCCAGCCCCTACAGAACTACAGGATTTCACAAAACTTGGAAATTTCCAAGTTCCAGGAAGTTAGGTTTACAAATTCCTAAGCACTGAGTCACCATGGAGAGGCCCCTGCAAGTGTATCCTCGTGGTCTTCAGAAGACCGGTTCTCCTAGACCTCACCCTTCTCAGGGATCCTCTCTCACTACATCATTATGTTGAAGCCAATAACAAATGTCATATAGTTCTATCCATGTTTATTTCCACATGTATCTCTAAAGATAAAAAGTTCATGGACTAGGCATGGTGGCTCACACCTGTAATCCTGGCACTCCGGGAAGCTAAGGCGGATGAATCGCTTGAGCTCAGCCTGAGCAAGAGTGAGAGCCTGTCTGTAAAAATAGCCGGGTGTTGTTGGGGGTGCCTGCTACTCTAGCGGATGAGGAGAGAGAATCTCTTGGGCCTCAAAAAAATATAAAAGTGGCTCGGCGGCTGTGGTTCAAGCTGCTAAGCCACATACACCTGAGCGGGTGGGTACAAACCCAGCCCGGGCCGCCAAAACAACAATGATGGCTACAACCAAAAAATGGCCGGGTGTTGTGGCAGGCACCTGTAGTCCCAGCTACTTGGGAGGCAGAGGCAGGAGAATCACTTGAGCCCATGAGTTGGAGGTCACTGTGATGTGTGGTGCCACGGCACTCTACCCAGGGGGACAGCTTGAGGCTCTGTCTCAAAAAAAAAAAAAAAAAGTTAGAAAGGAATACACAAGGAGTAAAAAGCACCAGAGCTTCTGGAAGGGGGAAAGAACTGAAGAACTCACACAGGAGTCTCCACGTGGGCTCTTTTATCTAGGGGTTTAAGTCTAGGATTACACAGGGCTGGCAGTTGGTAGATGGAAAAAAAAACATCTTTTCAAAGTGAATGAGTGCATTAACAAATGAATGAATTTAGTTCCTCCTTCTCTAGGGCGAGGTTATCAGGTCCTTTACAGTCTTTGTCCCTGAGAAGGGATTAGGGTGTGTGCTTCTACCCAAGGTGGAACCACCCAGAAAACCATCACAGGCTGCTTTGTTCATGATCTTATCAGAGCCTAGAGGGTGTGTCCCGAAGAAAGGTCGTCTGCTTTTGCCTGGAAATGGGGGTCTGACCTCCCGGAGCTCACCTGGGCCTAGAGAATGGGGGGCTCCCTGTCTAGCCCTGAGTGGTGGAATCCTGTATCAATGGCAGTCTACCCAGGGTTCCCTGGGTGACAAAGTGAGACTTGGTCTCAGAAAATAAATAAAAGAATTCTTTTATGTATTTAATTACTTATTTATTATTTGTCTGTTGAGTGCCATGGCATCATTATACCTCGTGGCAACCTCAAACTCTTGGTCTCAGGCAATCCTCTTGCCTCAGCCTCCCAAGTAGCTGGGCCTATAGCCACCCACCCCAGCACCCAGCTAATTTTTTCTATTTTTTTTTTTTTTTTAGTAGAGACAAGGTCCTGCTCGTGCGCAGGCTGGTCTCGTACGCCTGATCTCACGCACTCCACCCACCTTGTCCTCCCAAATGCTAGGATTATAGGCATGAGCCCCTTCACCCAGCTAAAGGTAAGAGTTCTTTTTTTCTTTTTTGTAGAGACTGAGTCTCACTTTCGCCCTCAGTAGAGTGCAGTGGCGTAACACTCACAGCAACCTCCAACTCCAGGGCTTAGGCGATTCTCTTGCCTCAGCCTCCCGAGTAGCTGGGACTACAGGCGCCTGCCA
>CAUYRH010149731.1:0-10896 GCA_963574655.1 Perodicticus potto | reverse complement strand
AGCGAGTCTCCTGCCTCCGCCTCCCAAGTAGCTGGGACTACAGGCGCCCGCCACAACGCCCGGCCGTTTTTTGGTTGCAGCCGTCATTGTTGTTTGGTGAGCCCGGGCTGGATTCGAACCTGCCAGCTCAGGCATACATGGCTGGCACCTTAGCCTGTTGAGCCATAGGCGCCGAGCCACCCAGCTATTTTTAGAGATGGGGTCTTGCTCTTGCTTCAGATGGTCTCGAACTCCTGAGTTCAGGCGATCCACCAACCTGGGCCTCCCAGAGTGATAGGATTATAGGCATGAGCCACCCCGCCTGGCCCCCAGGTCTAACTCTTTCTCTCAAAATACTTCCATATCACTGTGGGATTCTGTAATTCTTCAGTTTTTAAATTACTTATTATGAATAAGTAATAAGTAACTTATTCTTTAAAGATTATGAATTTGCGGGGACTGTATTATTTTTGCATTCCGGTAAGGTTCTAATTTATAAATATACCTCAGTGACCTATAATTGGATTCTGGGTCTCCCCACCTTTGTCTGACTATAAATCACATCACACAAGAAGACCATTCTTACGACAAATATCCCTGTCTGGCTTGTGTTTTAAAACGTACCTTCAGGCTGGGTGCAGTGGCTCAGGTCTGTAATCCTAGTACTCTGGGAGGCTGAGGTGGGTGAATTACTTGAGCTCAGGAGTTAGAGACCAGCCTGAGCAAGACACTGTCTCTACTAAAAATAGAAAAACTGGCCAGGCACGGTGGCTCACATCTATAGTACCAGCACTCTGGGAAGCCAAGGCAAATGGATTGCCTGAGCTCACAAGTTTGAGACCAGCCTGAGCAAAAGTGTCTAAAAAAGAAAAAAACAGCCTGGTGTTGTGGCAGGTGCTTATAGTCCCAGCTACTAGGGAGGCTGAGGCAAAAGAATTGCTTGAGCCCAAGAGTTTGAGGTTGCTGTGAGCTATAATGCCAGGGTACTCTACCCAGGGTGACAAAGTAAGATTCTGTTTAAAAAAATAATCAACTTAAAAAAACAAAGGCTCGGCACCTGTAGCACAGTGGTTATGGTGCCAGCCACGTGCACCGAGGCTGGTGGGTTTGAGCCTGGCCCAGGCGAGCTAAACAAGAAAACAGCTGGGCTTTGTGGAAGCCTGTAGTCCCAGCTACTTGGGAGGCTGAGGCAAGAGAATCACTTAAGCCCAAGAGTTAGAAGTTGTTGTGAGCTGTGATACCACTGTACTCTACTGAGGGTGACATAGTGAGATGCTGTCTCAAAAATAAATAAATAGGTGCGGTGCCTGTGGCTCAGCGAGTGGGGCGCCGGCCCCATATACCGAGGGTGGTGGGTTCGAACCCAGCCCCGGCCGAACTGCATCAAAAATTAGCTGGGCGTTGTGGTGGGCACCTGTAATCCCAGCTACCTGGGAGGCTGAGGCAAGAGAATCGCTCAAACCTAAGAGGTGGAGGTTGCTGTGAGCTGTGATTCCACAGCACTCTATGGAGGGCGAGAGAGTGAGACTCTGTCTCTACAAAAAATAAATAAATAAATAAATAATTAAAAATAAATAGATAAGGCTCAGTGCCTATAGCTCAAGTGGCTAGGGCGCCAGCCATACTCCAGAGCTGGCGGATTCGAATCCAGCCCAGGTCTGCCAAACAACGACAGCTACAGGCAAAATAAATAAATAAATAAATAGCCAGGCCTTGTGGCAGGCGCCTTTAGTCCCAGCTACTTGGGAGGCTGAGGCAGGAGAATTGCTTCAGCCCAGGAGTTAGAGGTTGCTTTGAGCTGTGACGCCACAGCACTCTACTACCCAGGGTGACAGCTTAAGGCTTTGTCTCAAAAAATAAAATAAAATAAAATAAAATAAATAAAAAATAAAAATAGAAAAACTAGCCAGGCATGGTGATGTACACCTGGAGTCCCAGCTACTCAGGAAGCTGAGGCATTAGGATCATCTGAGCACAAGAGCTTGAGGTTGCTGTGAGCTATGATGATGCCACGGCACTCTACCCAGGGCAACAGAGTGAGACTCTGTCTCAAAAAAATAAATAAATAAAATAAAAAACATACCTTCAATCTTAGTCTTGAAGTGAGGGTATCTGTTGAGAATATCCACCTGCTTCTTCCAGTCAAATTCATTCCGCCAGTAGGAGATGACTTTCTTCAGATAGTTGGTGTTGAAACCATAGTGGAAGCGGCTGTCCTCCAAAGGTGGGGTTAAACGGCACTTATCAATTCTCTGGTGTAAGTCCTGGAAAAAATTCAGGTTCCCAAGGAGAGAAGGGTGGTTGGGATGGAGCACAAAGTTAAGTTTGTTTCCAGAAAAAGAGAGCAAACCCTGGAGCCAGAGACGCCGCACTCTAGTAGGGGCAAAGCACTTTCCCGCCTCATCAATGGCTACTCCCACTGCCTGTGTGTTCCTCACCATAGACCTCAGATTTCCTGTTCACTCTTCTATTTTACATATAGAAGAGTGAAAAGTACATAAATATATTTTACATATGTGTAAAATAGAAGAGTGAAAAGTGTAAAATAGAAGAGTGAAATATATATATATGTATATATATATATATATTTTTGTTTGTGTGTTTTTGAGACAGTGTCTTGCTATGTCACTCAGGCTAGAGTGCCATAGCCTTAGCGTAGCTCATTGCAACCTCAAATTCCTGGGCTCAAGTGAACGTCCTGACTCAGCCTCCTGAATAGTTAGGGCTATAGGTGTACACCACCACACGCAGCTCATCTTTCTATTTTTTATAGAGACAGGGTCTCACTCTTGCTCAGGCTGGTTTCAAACTCCTGGCTTTAAGCAATCCTCCTGCCTTGGCCTCCCCAAGGGGTGGGATTACAGATGTGAGCCACTTTGCCCAGCCCACCTCTCATTTTTTTAAATGTATAAACAATATTCATCTTTAATTTGCCAAGTTCTATATAGCAGAGGTCAGCAAACTTATAAATATCCTGGACTGAGGGCAGTGCCTGTGGCTCATCGAGTAGGGCACCGGCCCCATATACCCAAGGTGGCGGGTTCAAACCCAGTCTTGGCCGAACTGCAAAAAAAAAAATAGCCAGGCGTTCTGGTGGGCACTTGTAGTCACAGCTACTCAGGAGGCTGAGGCAAGAGAATCGCCTAAGCCCAGGAGTTGGAGGTTGCTGTGAGCTATGTGATGCCACGGCACTCTACCGAGGGCTATAAAGTGAGACTCTGTCTCTACAAAATAAATAAATAAATAAATATCCTGGACTTTGTGAGCTACAACTACTCCACTCTGCCCTCATAGTGCAAAAACAGCCACAGGCATTATGCTGGTGAATGGTCATGGCTGTGTTCAAAAAAACTTTATTTATGGACACTGAAGTTTGAAACGCCATACAATTTTCAAATATTATGAAATATTATTTGTTTGATTTTATCCTACCCATTTAAAAATGTAGAAACTATTTTTGGTTTGTGGGCTATGCAAAAACAGGTAGCAGAGGCTACCTTTGGTCTGCAGGCCATGGTTCCGAGACCCCTGATGGACATTATTAAACGATACATTATAACTCAGATGGCACAAAAATCACAGACCAGGAAAGAGAGGGTGCAGGGCATGTATCAGAGTAAAATGCCAGGCTGCTTTCTGTGACCTCTGATGCATAAAGCGGGTCCTGCTGGCACCCCCACCCCACCCCTGCCTGGACACCGCTGGGCCTTGGATAGGGGAGAGGGAAAGGAAAGACAGTGAGCTGGGCACAGCTCTAGGGAGCAACCTACACCTGTCCAGAGGGGGCACAACAGACTGGAAAACTCCCAAGAGCCCCTATCCCTACCTGATCCCAGCCTAAGATCCAGCCCCAGTCTCAAAGCAACCACAGAAGGACTCCCTCCCCCTCCCCCTGCCCAGCTCTGCCTGGAACAAGGTGCCTTACATTGATCTCTTCTTCCGACGTTTCTACCTTGAAAGGGCGGATGCTCTCATCTTCCCTGGCTGTGGGTCTCGTACCTGGACCCCACCAGCCATCTTCAAGTGGCAAAGTTTCTTCCTTGTCCTGGGAGATGAACCAGTAGATGACAAAGCCCAGCGCTGAGGCGAGGAAAATTTCCAGCCACATGGCTCCTGCAAGGTGAGGGCCGAGCCATCAGCAACAGAGACCACCCAGCTAGGCCCGGACACCAGAGTCTTCAATTCCCAATCTCACCCACCCAATCCCTGATTTTGTTTACAATTGACACACACACACATACATATAAATTTATATATACATATAAATTGGAAAACAATAGAAAAAGAGACAAAATCTCCCACAATCCTGCTAAGTACTGAAAATTGTTACTCATACTAGGACAATGGGAACGTGGGTTGGCTTCTGCATAGCCCTGCTGTTTGTATGAGAAGCCTTCCGCACAGTGCTCCGGAGAGGCTTCCCTCCACGCCCTCTCGACTCCCTCTTCCCAGAGGAGGAGCAGCTTCTGAACAGTGGGCCTCAGCCCCTTGCTCTCTTTCTTGAGAGAGGAGCTTGTCTTCAGCGTAAGAAGGATTAAGGGGAAGGCTTGCAATTCTGGTAGGTCAAGTTCAGTGTTAAAGAGCCCAACCATGGCTTGGTGCCTGTGGCTCAACGGGCTAAGGCACCAGCCACGTACATCTGAGCTTGCGGGTTCGAATCCAGCCCGTTCCGCCAAACAACAATGGTGGCTGCAACCAAAAAATGGCCGAGCATTGTGGCGGGCACCTGTAGTCCCAGCTACTTGGGAGGCGGAGGCAGGAGACTCGCTTGAGCCCAGGAATTGGAGGTTGCTGTGAGCTCTGATGCCACGACACTCTACCCAGGGTGACAGCTTGAGGCTCTGTCTCAAAAAAAAAAAAAAAGAGCCCAACCATGGCCACACATCTTAGCTGTGTGAAAAAGAGCTTTACTGAAATATAATTCATATACCATACAATTCACTCACTTAAAGCGTACAATCCAAAAAAATAAAAAATAAAAATAAAGTGTACAATCCAAAGGTTTTAGTATATTCACAGAGTTGTGTAACCACAACCATATTAAATGTTAGACCATTTTTCCTGAGTGCAAAGAGAAACCTACCTTCATCTGTTCCTCCTCTGTTGCTTCACCCACCCAGGGCCCTAAGCAATCACAAATCTATTTTCTGTCTATAGATGGCCGATTATATTTCATAGAAACTCATCTGTGTTTCCATTGGTCTGACTCTCATCTCTTTTTTTTTCCAGCAGGCTCAGAAAGAAGAGGTTAGTCTCAGCAAACCAGTATCAGGAAGATCCCAGCCTGGCATTGTTCTCTAGCTCCTCATCTTCCATGTTCCCAGGGCAGTAACCCACAGAACGTCCATGTTCAGAGGAATCTGCCTGAGTACACGCTGTCCTCACGCCAGACTCAGAGAGGGTTCTGCCAGATGCGGCGCGGTTAGGGCCCAGAGGAGGAGGAGCAGAAAGGGCTGCATCTCAGATGAGTTCCCAGCAGACCACTCCCCAGCACCACTCTGACTTCACCGTGGAAACCCAATGTGTAATTGGCTACACATTAGGTATTGGGAACTCGGCTGGGGGGTTGTAGAGGTCCTGGGGTTTGCTCCTGTCAAGAGCTGCCCCTCTAAGGTAAGAATTGGGCTACTGGTGCTGTTCCCTAAAATATCCATCCACAGTGGCCCAGCAGCAGAGCTTCCCACAGAGATGTGGTGAGAGAGAGGGGCAGGATGGTTCCCACTCCTTTCCTATAGCCCAGTAGAAATCTACTGAGAAAAACTGGCTCTGTGATCCCATTTGTCAGCGGTCAGCTAGTTAGTGATTCCACTGAACTCCCAGCTTCCGTACTCACTCCCCAGAGCCAGCTCTGATTCTTCCTCCATGCCTGTCCCTCTCCAACTCCTGATACCACTCAGCTCCGTGAATGCCGATCTCCCTCCTCTGGACCAGAGCCCTCGTCACCCCATACAGAGATCATCATCACAGCTGTCAAGAGAGGCAAGCTCCCCCGATCTCGCAGAGTCACCAGGTTTTCCTGGGACCCCACACCCAGCATGCCCACCCTTGAACTTCCAACATATCGTCTTCATTGAGCTGTGAAATTCTGAAGTAGCGCAATGTCTCAGTATTTACAAAGGTCTACAACATACCGGGCAGCAGGTCTCCACTGAGCCAGCTGGAGACACGCATGGGATGTGCTGGTATTTATTTTGTCTCCAGCTCAGATAGGTCCTGGCTTTCATCTTTCAATTCCAAGCACCACAAGTGCCCGGCCTCAAGTCCCCTGCACGTGTCAGCCAGTTAGATGGGTGGCTGGGACCAGCACTCCCACAGTTAATACAAAGCAAGAAATAGCTAGGAATGAGTCCCTCTTAATTTAAGGAATCCAGAGAGGAAAACTTACACAGGTGTCTTCCATTTCCAGAAAGACCTTATGTCCCTGGCAGGAAATTCCGCCCCTTGAGAAGAGGGAAAGAGGGGCACGTGGGGAGCAGGTGAGAGGAGGCAAAGCAGGAGGGCAGAGCCGCCCTCTGGACAGGAGCAGATGGACACGGCTCGCCTGGCACGGAGATCCCACCGCAATGAACCGGAGCTCGGGAAGACAGGGACTGTGTCCATCCCAGCCGCTGCCCTGAGCCTCAAAGCCCAGGCCTGGCATTGCCCAGGCACAGTGGGGCACTCCACCAGTATCTGTGCTAGAAGCGCATGTGATGGAAGCAAATAAGACAAATTCTGCATGATGTTGTCAAGAGAGCTACAAGTGTAGTGATTGTTAAAGAGCAAGCCCCTGCCCAAGGGAACTTCACAAACTACCCTTCTTATCTGACCTAAGCAAGAGAAGCACCGTCTTCACTTCCCTCTGGGACATAAAGGCCCAACTTTCCCTTTCTGGGCAATGTTCCCAGTGCTTTCAGTAATCCCCTGGGGCTCCATGTTCTCACCCTTTGGTTGCCTCCTTCGGAAGCAGAGCTCGGCAGCTCTGCACACAACACTCCAGGCGCCTGGGAGAGGCAGGGGCTGCAGGCGCTGGTCTCCACTCCCCACAGCGCTTTTACAACTGCAGTCCCGCCGACTCAGCGAGTCTGATGTGTGCACAGTGCGGTTATCTCCCTGGACTTTGCACAGCAAACTGAACCATATTGACCCCAGAGATACAGTGCTGAAATGATTGGTGCTGGAATCCCTTCTAAGCAAAGGGAATCCAGGACAAGAGGCATTACGATGGCCCCACCAGCACCAGCTAGATCATCCCCAAGAAGAGGGCAAAGTAATGGAATCAAAGAGAAATTTACAGAGAAATTTACGCATGGTATCTCTTGCATTCTCATTAAGGTAACAAGAATAGGGTGGCGCCTGTGGCTCCGTGAGGAGGGCGTCAGCCCCATATACCAAGGGTGGCAGGTTTGAACCCGACTGCAACAACAACAACAAAAATAGCTGGGCATCAGCCGGGCGTTGTGGCGGGCGCCTGTAGTCCCAGCTACTCGGGAGGCTGAGGCGAGAGAATCGCCTAAGCCCAGGAGCTGGAGGTTGCTGTGAGTTGTGTGACGCCACGGCACTCTACCAAGGACGACAAAGTAAAACTCTGTCTCTAAAAAAAAAAAGATAACAAGAATATTAGTACTTGGGTAGTGCCTGTGGCTCAGCAAGTAGGGCACCAGCCCCATATACCACGGGTTCAAACCCAGCCCTAGCCGAACTGCAAAACAAAAACAAATAAAAAAAAGAATATTAGTACTTGGGCAGTGCCTGTGGCTAAGGAGTAGGGTGCTGGCCCCATATACCAGAGGCGGTGGGTTCAAATCTGGCCCCAGCCAAACGGGAAAAAAGAAACCAACAACCCAGCCTGAGCCAGAGCAAGACCTCGTCTCTAAAAATAGCTAGGTGTTGTGGGGGGCACCTATAGTCCTAGCTACTTGGGAGCTGAGGGAGGAGAATCGCTTGAGCCCAAGAGTTTGTGAACTATAATGTCAGGGCACTCTACCAAGGGCATCAAAGTGAAACTCTGTCTCAAGAAAAAAAGAAAGAATATTAGCACTGGATTCAAGGAGGGTGCCTTAGGCAGAGATGTCCAACCTGTGGCCCACAGACACATGCTGATTTTGTGCGGACTTGTTTGCTTATCTGTGGTGTGAGATATCATGAAAAGTATGCACAGACCCTTTTTTGCTCATCAGCTTTCCTTCGTGTTTGTGAATTTACTGTGTGGCCTAAGACAATTCCTCTTCTTTCCAAGTGTGGCAGAGAGGAAACAACATTTGGATACCCTGCCTCAGAGCATCTGATCTCAGATTACAAATAGGCTTTATTGCAGTGTGTTAATTTGCCACCCTGATTTAGTAGCAGCTATTCAATTCACCAAGAGAAAAGGCAAGATATGTAGGTCGGTGTAAGAGCAGGTGTTGACAGACTGTAGGTGGGTTTTCGAGGGATGTAATAAACTGTGGTACATCCAAAATCCAGCAAATTCATTGAACCTGACTTTCCTTTCACCTATTTAAGTCAAGAATCAAGAGTAGGCAAGGGCCTTGCCTGAAATCATAGTGCACAGTGTGGGAGCTACAGACGTCTGCCCCGAAGTGTCTCCCAGGACTGCATATGTTTTCTCAAGAAATACAATTATGGTTTTTTCTCGATCACCGGCCATCCTGGCAGCTGGCCTTGGCTGGGGGCCTTCCTGCACCAAAGGCAGGAAGACGGTGGCCACAAAAAAAAAAAAAAAAGGGGCGGCGCCTATGGCTCATGGAGTAGGGCGCCAGCCCCACGTAACGAAGGTCAAACCCGGCCGTAACGAAGGTCAAACCCGGCCTCAGCGGAACTGCAAAACAGAAAAATAGCCGGGCACTGTGGCGGGCGCCTGTAGTCCCAGCTACTCGGGAGACTGAGGCAAGAGAATCGCCTAAGCCCAGGAGTTGGAGGTTGCTGTGAGCTTGTGACACCAAAGCACTCTACTGAGGGCAATGAAATGAAACTCTGTCTCTACAAAAAAAAAAAGAAGACAAAAAAGTCGCTCGAGGCTCCAACACATTATGCAAAGTGGGAAGTACGTGCTGGGTACAAGCAGACTCTGAAAATGATCCAACAGGAAAAGTGAAATTGCTCATCCTCACCAGTCACGGCCCAGCTGTGAGGAAATCTGAACCAGAGGATTATGCCATGTTAGCCAAATGGGTGTCCAGCACTACAGTGGCAAGAACGCTGAATTGGGCGCAGCATGAGGAAAATACTACAGAACAGACTGATGAAAAGGAAATCATGCCAATTTTTCTTTAATCAAATTTGCCAGAGCTTGTATTTAAAAAAAAAAAAAAAAATGGGGCTTGGCGCCACTAGTTCAGTGGTTACGGCGCGGCCACATACACGGGGGCTGGTGGGTTCATACCCAGCCTGGGCCTGCTAAGCAACAATGACAATTACAACAAAAAATAGCCAGGCGTTGTGGCAGGCTCCTATAATCCCAGCTACTTGGGAGGCTGAGGCAAGAGAATCGCTTAAGCCCAAGAGTTAGAGGTTGCTGTGAGCTGTGACGCCAAGCACTGTACCAAGAGTGACATAGTGAGACTCTTGTCTCAAAAAAAAAAAAAAACAACAAAAATGGAGCCAGGTGCAGTGGCTCACACCTGTAATCCTAGCACTCTGGGAGGCCAAGGCAGGTAGATTGCTTGAGCTCATGAGTTCAAGACCAGCTTGAGAAAGAGCGAGACCCTATCTCTAGAAAATAGCTAGGCATTGTGGTGGGTACCTGTAGTCCCAAATACTAGGGAGGCTGAATTGCTTGAGCCGAGGAGTTTGAGGTTGCTGTGAGCTGTGATGCCACACAGCACTCTACCCAGGGCGACAAAGTGAAATTCTGTCTCAAAAAAAAAAAAAAAAAAGTAATAAAATAAACAAGTCCTTCCCTGTCCCGATGGATCAGCCAGACCTGGGCAGAGGCAGAGGACTCGGAGTCTGGCTGATCAGAGTCCAAGGGCCCACTCTGTATTCTGCCCACAGGCTCCTCAGCTGGGAGACAAGAACAACCACAGTCCTCACCACTAGGTCGCTGGTCAGGACCACTGCTTTATTTACAGTATAAGTAAAGCAAAGGTTTGAGGCTCAGGAAAGAGGGTGACACTCTGCCTGCCCAGCTCTTCCACAAAGCAGACAAGACTATGGAGCCAGTGAAGAACTCACTCCCCAGGGAGTGGGCTCCTGGGCTTGGGTCCCTCGAGGCAGACATCACTCACCCGGTGAGGAGGAGGACTATTCACAGGGCAACCCATGGCAACAGTGGGCCTAGGGGAGGGCGCCACTGGGCAGGTGGGAGAGCCCTCCCCTCCCTCTCTCACGCCCACCTGAAAGAGAAAGGCTGCACCAGCCCTCCCTCCACCAAGTGCCCAGTCAACAGGACAAAGCCTTGGCAGCAGGAAAGGAACTCAGCAGTCTCAGTCTTCAAACCCCTTACTACATGGTTGGGGAAACTGAGGGGCTCGCCCTGGGTCATGCGGCCAGGGATGGAACATCTGGAATACAAGGGAAAGGGACTCACTGCATTCCCTGCCCTCTATCATTCTGGCTCATCTGACATCCTAGGCCATGTAATTTTTTGCTGTGTCCTGTGCATGGGAGAGTATTTAGGAGCCTGACCTCTATCCACTGGATGCCAGTAGTACCCTCTCCTCTCCCCATTCGGACAAGCAAAAATTTCTCCAGACATTGCCAAGTGTCCCCTAGGGGGAAAACTTCCCTTGTTTGAGGACCAATGCTTAAGATTGGTGGTTCAACTTCAGGGTGAGTGAGAATTACTGGGGAGCTTATTAAATCCAGAGGTTCTGATTCAGGAGGCCTGCAGTGGAGTCAGAGAATCTCTAGTCCTTTCTTTCTTTTTCCTTTTTTTGCAGTTTTTAGCCGGGGCCAGGTTTGAACTTGCCACCTCTGGCATATGGGGCCAGCACC
>CAUYRH010149729.1:0-12836 GCA_963574655.1 Perodicticus potto | reverse complement strand
TAGTAAATGAGAAAATATCATGAATGTTATATTAATCAGGTTGATAAAAATATCTCCAATTGTATGTGAAGCCTGCACACTGTATTCCATGACTGAATTATTGTACACAGCTATGACTCAATAAAAAATAATTTAAAAATTAAAAAAAAAAAATAGGGCCTAATGTAAGAGTATCAACACTATATTGTGTGACAGTGGTGTTGATGAATTATTCATGTTAATGGTGAAAGAATTTACCCACCAGTTTTAATTAATAGTTTGTTTCAGCCGCAATTATTTATTACATTGCTTGAGCTCCTGCCATATATTCTTACTCTGGTTTTGATGTGCAAAGAAGAGAAAAGGGAGACCATGGACCTTCCCTTTCTTTTTAAGAAGGCTTTCAGGAAGTAAATTGTAATCTATTTATGAAAGAAACAAATTAGTTGCTGAGTTAGAGAAGAAAGGTAGGAGGGCAGGAAAGGCAACTTTTGATCAAGTGGACTAGTACCTTCTCTCTGAAGATGACTTGAAGTGGTTACCATACAGAGAACAAGAGGGAAGAGTATAGGTACAGGGGAAGAAGGTTACAAAGGCCCAGAGATAGGAGAGAGTGTGATGAGGAAGTGAAAGGAAGTGACAAAAGGCCTTTGGCTGAATATGAGCAAGGAGCAGAGTGGTGCAAGATGAGAGAGAAGTAGGCGGAAACCAGACTGGGTCAGGTTTCTGAGACTGTGGTTAGAGGTTTGGATTTATTCTAGGTTTTATGTGAAACTTGGAATTTTTTAAAAAGGAATTTAGTTTTAAAAATATTATTCTTGCTATCTTATAGGAAATGAAGAGGAACAAGAGATTAAGTGATTAAGCATGGAGCCCAGTTATAGGTCTAAAAGATAATGGTTTGAACTAGGTTAGTAGAAGAGGAGATGGAGAATAGTGGGTAGATTTGAGGTATATATGAGTAGTAAACTGCAAGATGTTAATGGATTGGAAGTGGCAGGGTGAGAGAAGAGAGGAATCCAGTATTCGATAGATGATATCAGCCTGTGGGAAATTTGAGTGGAGCTCAGGAAGAAGTCTGTCTGGAGAGCCAGACTGGGAGTTAATACTGAAGAGGTAGTTTAATTGATGGCACTGGTTGGTTGGCAAAAAGGTAAATGGAAAAAAAAAGTCAGAAAACCACACAAACAACAAGAAGAAATGTGGTCACAATCAGAATTCTGGAACACAGCAGCATGTAAGGACCAAGGGAAGGGAGCTGGATGATCCACTGAGGAATTTGAGAATGAGCGTTGTGAGCGGAAGGCTCCAGGAAAGCCAAGGAAGGGAAGTTGAAGTAAGGAATAGTCAACAACGTGAACTGGAGATGACCTAAGATAACAACTAAGCAGGTATGATTGGATTGGTTAACAGGAACTGGTGATGACCCAAGGGAGAGTGGTTTCAGGAGAAATCAGCTCTTAGTGGGGTTGAGGTGTAAATAAAAGAAGAGAGAAAATGAATGTAAATATTCTTTGGAGAGGCTGGGGTGAGAACAGACGGCAGTAGCTAGAAGAGAAGTCAAAGTTTTGGGGAAGGCAGATTTTTAAAATTTCTTCTATTTTTAATGAAATGTATGAGCATGTTTAATAAGTTAAGGAAGAGGGTACAACTGGTGAAGGAAAGGGTTAACCAGTGGAGCAAGATCTAGAGAAGTCAGGAAACTCTCAAGTAACTTAAATTCCATTTCTTTTTAACCGGGTATATGCATACACCTGGTAGAAAAACAAAAGGTGTATGATGAAAAGTAAGTTTCTCTCCCTTTCTGCCTTCTAGCCACCCCGTTCCTTTTTTAAGAGGATTACTAATTTATACTCCGATCAGCAAGTATGCAAGTGTGTGATTGAGATTGTGTTTGTACTTAATTCTCAGAGTTTGGAGAGAAAGTGGCTATAGATTACATGGATTTATCAGTGGGAGGAAAAAGAATAAGAGAAATGGAGAACACTCAGAAGGTCAGAGATGATTGAGAAAAGATGTGGTATGGAATTGTTTCAGAGGAGAAAGGGTCATTTAAGAGGATAATGGAGGGCATGTCCGTGCTGTGAGGTCCATAGTTGATGACTGAATTTATAGCAGCATCTTAGCATATAATTTTGTTTCCTTTTCAAAAGAACTTAAAATGCATATCAACCAGAAAATGGCCAAAAATTCATCACTTTTATCAATAGATGTTTGGCGTCCGAGTGCTGAAGCTCTGCCTCTGCTCTTATTGCTTTCGGCCATAGGTATATCATATCCAGTGCTTTCTGGGGCTATTCAGGCCAGTGGTGTGAGGCAAAACAAAGGGAAGTTTGTTGGTTCAGAAAGAGCACTCTGTCTGGAGAAAAGAGGAGGAGGAGGGAGAAAATGGAAACCAACTAGAATGTCTGTCTCTGAGATGCTAGTACTCTTTCTAAAGCAAGTACAACTTTAAAACAGACAAAAACATTTCTTTTCAGTCATTCTTATCTCTCTGCTAGTGCTAGGATAGACCACTGAATTCGCCTTTGTTTTATTTTTAGTCACAAAATGAGACTTATTTAAAAAGAAGATATCTGATTGTTTCTCATTTGGTGTGGGGCTTATTTTAAATGCATTTATAATCAATTGCAAATGTTCGTAGTGAAGAATGTCTTAAAACTAAGCAATGAGCCAAAGCAAGGTTCAGTTTAGCTTTCCTGTGAGACTGACAACTAGTTCTTTTTAGTTATTACAAGAAAAGTACGTACTGTGTTATTGCTATAAAAATGATAAATCACCCTGTTAACACCAAACTCTTTCATGCAGTTTTTCACAAAGCAAATGCAATGTTTTCTTTAGAATGTTCAATCTTAGCTTGATTTTGTTTGTCATGGCATTCATTTAGTTGATGTTAGACTGAAAATGGATTAGTAATCAACTTTGTTCCCCTTAAATTCTGTAATTCAGTGTACTAACATTTTTAATCATTAAGTTTGTAGGTAGTTGGCATGTATTGTAAGCCTACTGTGTGTCATTTGCTGTTAGATTTTGGACATAGAAAAATAAGATATCTTCCTTCACAGAGCTCACAATATACTCAAGAAGAAATGACTAGCGACCACCTCGTCTTCTCGGATCAGCCAAGAAGGGGATTCAGTAAACACTGATTAAGAGCAAAATCATGAGAAAAAATTTTCAGCTTTCTAAACACTTTTTTCCGTATTGTAATCCACTCTGTATTACAGTAAATAACAGTAAAATGCTAACAAAAGAGGAGAGGAGGACTTAAGCATTTCTTGGGAGGTAGTAAAGAAAGGACAGGACGTATTCATAGCCAGCCTAGGGAAGAGAATACCAGGTGAGAAAAGCAGTTGGTGACAGTGCCAAAGAAGAAAAGAAAGCTAACTAAATTCCTGATGCTGGAGGGAAAACCAGCCAAGGGCAGAAAAACAGGCCCTAGGGTTAAGTCTCAAGCAGACACTTTGTGGGTTCTTTAATAACCTGGTTATCTGGTTTCTCACAGCCAACAGGAGGTTAGAAAAGGTGAGGCACAGTAGCAACAGCCAAGTGCAATGGTTGATAGCTTCATAGTGAGCAGGGAAACAAAGTTAGAAGTGGACTTAGAAACTGAAAAAATTAGTAATTTGGGACCAATTGGTATAGGGAGAAAGAGCTCTTTAACTGTGGCTGGGTCTAGAATGCTTCTTGTTGTGGGGGGAGATGAGAACAGATTGCCTTTTATTCTCCTATCTGGTGACATCACCCCAAAAGCTTATAATGTTAGAGGATATCACAGTAGTCAGTACAGTACAGTAATTGCTATTCATAGTAATGACCCTGGGTCATCAAATAATTTTTTTTTTTTTTTTTTTTTTTTTTTTACCTCCCATGGCAATTTACTGGACTTTTTCTCATTATCATGTCTTAACTTTAGGGCGAAAACATTTTACCATAAATGTTAGTAAAATAAGAAAACTGTGGAAAACAAAGTATTAAAGATTGGGAGAGGTTGCCATAATATTGTCAATCCTATCTCTAGGGAATGTTTGCAGCTTCAGTGTAACAGATGGTCTTAATTGGTATAGCTCTGCACATACACAAACATCTCTTAGTGAAACCCATGAGAGATGTATGTAGATTTTTATAAATTAGGCTAAGAAAGCCTTCGCTTTTCCTGTGCTCTAACAGTCTCATGTTTCTCATGTAGTTCATTGTTCTCCTTACCATAGACTACAAGGATGTAACTTGACTGATTCATTTTAACAGCCTGATTCATTTTAACAGATATTTCTTGAACACCTGCCATTTGCAAGATACTAAATATCACTGGAATTAATTTATTAGAATAGAGACTTATCTGGGTCTGTGTTCCAGAAAAGGTAATAACCTTTAGTTGCTCAGAACAAGTAACAGAATTAATTCTAAATCTATTTGCATTATTTTCTTGATTATAGAATAACCCATTTAAAGGCAATATCCAACTTAGATTTGGAGTTGTCTTATTAAAGAGGCATGTGACGTACAAAAAACACACACAGATTATTCTGCCTTACTGTAAATACAACCAATTTTGGGACCATATAATTCATTTCTAAAAGCAAATACAAATCACTTAAGAACAAATTGGAGGTTTACTGTTTTTTTATTCTTTATTCAGTAATATGTGTTTTTAAAAAGAGGAGTGGAGAGATAGGATTATATAGAATTATCTCTGAGGATTTTTCAAACTGCACATAAACTTCCTGTCCCCACACTCCTTTTCTCTTGACAGTAGAGCTCAGGTTAAAGGACCCAAGTTTGGAAAAACAGACTTGGGTTTGATTCCTGGCTTTTACTTGTTTAGGCAAGGTAATTAACCTCTAAGCCTCAGTTTTCATATCTATAAAACAATGGCGATAATATGTCCACATCATGGGATTGTGAGGATTAAAGGGGATTGTCATACACAGAAAGCATTTAACATGATGCCTGGCACATGGTTAAGTGTAGTTGGAAATTAAGGCCTTTGAAGTTGGTGAGATTCCTGAGGAAATAAAGGACCCACGAAAGAATCCTGAAGAACTGGGTATGCCATTAAAAGCAGGTGGGGAAAGAGAGTGCCTATATTTACTTCAGCTACCTAGTTACTGTATCCTTCAAGCTCAGAATCTAATTTTTTCCTGAGTTGCAAATATCCAGTAGCCACATCTCAAAAAATTTACTTGTTCTTATTTGGACAAATCAAAATCATCCCTTACATGTCAATTGTCCCTCAAAAAGTAATCTTTTGAAGTCCTGGAGTTGATTGTGATAACTGGTTTTGAAAAACTATTAGTCTTATGCCTAAATATACTATAATTAGAAAGTCTCTTGCCTTGAATTACATTACTAAAATAGCTATATGTCTTGGGTATGCAAATAATTCTGTAGTAAATCTAGAATTACATATGTTTATAAATATATTTGTAGTATTCCTCCATTGTGACCATCACTTACCCCCATTTTAAGTTATCCCTTGTTACTGTCTATAATATCGCATGTTCTTATGTCACTAGTTACTTTTATGTTTCATTGTTTTTCCTCTTTTTTTTTTTTTAATGTAGACCTGTGATTATCACTAATTACTTGGTTGATTTGAAGAGCCGTATTGCTATAGTACTGCTTTTGGCAGTAATCATACGCAAACTTTTTCTGAAGGCTTTACAGTACTGTATAAATAACTGAAGGATTTAGGATCTTCTTAAGCCACCAAAAGCAAATTTACATTTTATAGTTAGAGGGGACAAAGAGAAATTAGGGCACAGATTTTCTACCTTTTCATGACTTATTGCTGTTTTTAAAATTTATATTTTTTCTTACTGCCATGCTAAAAGTGTTGTTTCAGGAGGTCTTAGCTATTTGAAGATAAATCTTGAAGAGAAGATTAAACAGTAATACTCTCAAACCTGCCAGCAGAGTTGTATCTGTTGTTCAGTCTGTTTCTTAATTTTCTGTAAAGTGTTTCTAGGTTTTCAGTTGATGGTGTCTTGTGAATAGTACCTGAATTTTGCCAGTCAGCATTGAAAGAAAATGCTTTCTGACTTGTTGAGGAGGATTTATTTGATTCTAGAAGCCTAGTACTTATTTCATTCACTACCTACAGAGTCTTTTAGGTAAAATACCTCTGCTTGAGATGTTTCTCCCATTTTGGGTTAAGATAACAGGAAATCCACAAACTCTATAGTGCCATTTACCCTACAGCACTCACTTTTGAAGACCTATGTATACTCTTCCCTTTCTTAATCATTATGTTACGTTTAGTGTTTTTTATGTTAAAAAAAATTAAAATATAACTATTATATTTTATTAATATCCTGGTCTGTAAATTCATGACAGCAACAGCCCTTCTAGGATTGAGGAACCTGTGGCCTCATGTAGCCTTTCAGATCCCCGGTTGTCACCCCTTGACCAAATCCTGACTTCAGAGGAGTTCTTCAGTAAAATTTGGATTTAGTTACAAGGCTACATTCAAGGATCCAGAAGGCCACATGTGGTCCTGCAGCCACAGGTTCCCCAACCCCTCTGTACTTTCTCCATGTCAAGAAAAAGAAAAGTTATTCCCTAATCTCATGCAGAACAGTTTAGCTTTATTTTTGGTACTGTGAGGCCTCACCTTCCACCCTAAGTGACTTTTCCAAGTATTTTCCCAAACTAAAAGTATTTCTTTTCTAAAAGGAGTTCTCCTGTCAGGTGTTAAGTTGATAAATGTGTACTTTATTAGGTATAATTTGGTATTAATAATAATGGTTCTAGAAATAAGTATTTTCCTTATCAAACATTTAAATATTTAAATAATGCATACTAAACTTAGTCTGTTCTTTAGAAATTTTAAGAAAACCTATCTTGAAAAAGTTTTTTTTTTTTTTTGATGGTTTCTTTTTTTTTTTTTTTTTTTTATTTAAAATTAATATGAGGGTACAAATTTTTAGGTTACATTGTTCTCCTTTCCAGAGTAAAGTTCCAGTTGTGAAAGAGCCCCTCACCCCAGAGGGTGTGTTATACGCCCTCACAGTGTGCACGTTAGGTGAGATCCCACCCTTGCTCTCTCTCCTTCTGCTAATCGTCCTTGAAAAAGTTTTTGCAGTGTTAGAATTGAATGTACTATGTAGCTGTCGTCTTCAATCCCGGGGTGGCAGACCAGTACAGGTCCACAGCCAGTTAGGAACTGGGCGGCACAGCAGGAGGTGAGCAGTGGGCAGTGGAGTAAGTGAAGCTTCATCTGTATTTACAGCCACTCCCCATTGCTCGCTTCCTGTCAGATCTGTGACGTTAGATTCTCACAGGCACTCCAGCTCTACTGTAAACTACATGTACAAGGGATGTAGGTTGGGTGCAGTGAGAATCTAACGCTTGATCTGAGGTGGAGCTGGGGGTGCTAGTACTGGTGGGTGACTGCAAATACAGATTATCATTAGCAGGGGGGTTTGACTACACAGAGACCATAATAAATCAGTTGCTTGCTGACTCATTTCAAAAACACTTCCTCTTCATTTCCCACAGTCCATGGAAAAATTGTCTTCCATGAAACAAGCTCCTGGTGCCAAAAAGGTTAGGAACCACTGCCGTATATATAGCATTACGTAGCTGTTTTCCAAAGAGCATAGAGAAGATACTGCTTGCTTAAAAGGATATAGATTTTCAGATAGAGTTTGTCAAGTTGCTCTTTTTCTTCAAAAAATATATCAAGACTATCTTATAAATGTGAGACTGGGGTCTACCAATTTGAGGTTTGTATTTAGAATTATCTTTGAGTTCTTATTTCTTTTGACTAAACTACCATATAACCATCACTGAATTATTTTTAACTGCTAAATAATAATTTGCTTTCTTTTTCATATTCTAAGCCCATCATGACCTTTTATAGAAATGAGTTTGAAAAAAAATGGACAATGAAAGAGAGGCATAAAACTAGGGATATATAAATGGCAATCAATGCTATTTTAAGCATTTTTATATATTGACTATCTCCTTCGGTGCTATCACTCTGGGACATCGATCAAAACACAATTCCTTTCCAGAAATATAGTTTTGAAAGCATGTTTATGTTGCTTATTCAGTTGCTTATGTCTTTTCTATAAGAATTTTGTGGTGCAAAAATATCATCTGTTAGGGTATAAATCTGAAGTCAAATAATGCATATGAGCCAAATCTGGCCAATCCTCTAAGTTAAGAATAGTTTTTACATTTTTAAAGGGTTAAGAAAAGAGAACAAAGATAATATGCAACAGAACCCTTATATGGCTTCAAAGCCTAAAATATCTAACATTCAGTTCAGCGATTTTTAACTGGTATGCCATGAGAAGATCTTAGATATGCCACAAAAATCTCTAAAGATCATTAATTAAATTATTTTCAAAAGAGGTTCAAAGCATAGCATATCCTTTTTTTTAACTCCCCCCCACCTTTTTTTTGAGACAGCATCTCAAGCTGTCGCCGTTGGTAGAGTGCCGTGGCGTTACAGCTCACAGCCACCTCAAACTCTTGAGCTTAAGCAGTTCTCTTGCCTCAGCATCCCAAGCAGCTGGGATGGCAGGCACCTTCCACAATGACTGGATATTTTTTGTTGTTGTTGTTGTTGTTGCAGTTGTCATTGTTGTTTTAGCTGAGTGTACGTGGCTGGTGCCCTACCCACTGAGCTAGAGTGCTGCCTTTTACCCTTTTTGTTTTTTTGATCAACATAATTTAAGTGTGCCGCAGAGGTTTAACTCTAGGTTCAAGTGTGCCATGAAATAAAAAAGTTGAAAAACACTGATGATAAAAAAGGTTGAAAAACACTGATTCAGGACCTGGCTTTTTACAATCAGTTTGCCGGCCCCTTTTGCTGATCCTTGAGTTTTATAGTAGATAAATAACCTTTTAATTGTTAGGTGGTAACTGATGAGAACAATCGGTGGTTATAATTTTATAATCCTGTATCATTAAATGATAACATAGATCAATAATATGTTGACATGAAAGATAAATGAATGGGTTGTGAAACAGCACATTAACATCCTTTCTCCTGGTGAATGATAGCTTATAGCAAATATAAGTAGCTTATATTTGATTCTTCATATTTATGCACTGCCTGAATTTTTAAAAGTAAATATATTGCTTTATGAGAAACACAAGTGCACATGTGCATATGTGCATGTTGTGTTGCTTGTGTGTTTTAAAGGAAAAGAGAAGGCCAGGTGCAGTGTTCCACACCCATAATCCTAGCACTCTGGGAGGCCGAGGCAGGTGGCTCTCCTGAGCTCATCAGTTCGAGACCAACCTGAGGCAGAGAGACCCCGTCTCTAAAAATACTTGAACTTTGTGGCAGCACCTGTAGTCCCAGCTACTCCGGGAGGCTGAGGCAAGAGGATCATTTGAGCCCATGAGTTTGAGGTTGCTATAGCTATGACACCATGGCACTCTACCAAGGGTGACAAAGTTGAACTCTTGTCTCAATGAATAAATGAATGAGTGAAAGAAAGCAAAGAGATACTAGAGATTTCCACTGAAGTTTGTGGCTGATTTTCATCACATAAGAAAGAGGTTTGTTTAAGGAATGTAGCTTATTATGCATCACTTTGAAAACCCTTGTCATCATTGAACGAAACACCCCTCTCTTCAGAGCCTTTACCAAGTAACCAAACACCTGAAAATGTCTACATAGAGGCTTAATCTCACTTGTTTTTTTACCATTTCATTAGTCGAAATCTGATTATACTGCTAGGTAGTAACATGAAAACAACATGGCCTTTTAAGAACTTGGCAGGAACTGCGCCCACATAGTTTACATTGTGGAGATTGCTGGTTCTGCTGTGTACATTGCCTCCAGCAAATGTTTTCCTGTCCAGGCACAAGTTCAGACTTCTAAGTAGTGAAGGGATGCAATAATAATTATATGCTAAGGCTAAGTAGACTGCCGAAAGATAGTAGGGCATAGTTTTTTCAAAGTTTCCCTCTTAACCCCATACCTTTCTCCAAATTCCTGTCCTATCCTCCCCTCAAAGGCAAGCATTTTAATATTTGTAAGTGCAGTACAGAAAATAATTTACATAAATGGTATTGTGGCCTCATTTTACTTCTTTATTCACTCAGCACTGTATTTCTATGATAGTCCATCTTGTGTATCTACCACATTTGGGGAGATTAATTTGTTTGTTTATTTTGAGACAGACTCTCATTTTTTTGCCATGGTAGACTGCTGTGGTGTCATAGCTCACAGCAACCTCAAACTCTTGGGCTCAAGCTTCCTCTTGGCTCAGCTTCCCGAGTAGCTCAGATTTACAAGCGCCCACCACAATGCCCAGCTAATTTTAGAGACGGGTCTCGTTCTTGCTCAGGCTGGTCTCAAACACCTGAGCTCAAGCAATCCTCCCACCTCGGCCTCCCAGGGTGCTAAGATTATGGGCGTGAGCCACCGTACCTGGCCTACCACATTTTATTTATGTACTTTTCAGGGAGCAGTGCTATAAGAAATAGTTTTATACATGTCTCCTTATGAGCTGATCTTTGGGATAGATTATACCCAGGAGTAGACTTGCTTCATCCTAAAATACATGTATACTTTGCTGGGTAGTTTTGGATGGTTCCTTTGAGTAGCTGCACTACTCTGCACTCCACTATGGGCTTTTTATTTGGGGAATTTTTTTGTAAGAGTTTCTCTTAAGACCCATACTTAGTTACGAGAAATGATTACCTTAAGTAAAAATAATTGTTAGAACCCTTGAATTATTGCTAGGTGGAAGTTCTAAAGGAGATTATATAGCCCCACTTTTTGTAAACGCTTGTGCTTCTTGAGAGCCACACGTGTTAGCAGCATGGAAGAGTAAGAGCTGATATGAATCATCTAAGTCCATGTCCAGATGATCTGTAACTATGAAATGATATTGTTTGTAATTATAATTCTAACTTATTTATTTAACTTTTCAATTATATTTAACACATAAATAATGCTTACTGTGACCCTAGCACTTGGGAGGCCAAAGTGGGTGGATTGCCTGAGCTTACAAGAACTCGTCTCTAAAAATAGCCGGGCATTGTGGCAGGCGCTTGCAGTCCCAGCTACTCAGGAGGCTGAGGCAAAAGAGTCACTTAAACCCAAGAGTTTGAGGGTGCTGTGAGCTATGATGCCACAGCACTCTACCAAGGGTGACAAACAAAGACTGTCAAAATAATAATGCTTATTGTGTGCTAAGTACTGTTACATACACTTTATAAATATTAAGGCATGTCATCCACATAATAACCCTGAAGCATAACTACTGTTACTGTCCCCATTTCTGTAAGTGAGAAAACGGAGGCATGGAGGGATTTAATTAAGTAATACAAGAATAGAACCCTCACTTTTTGTATTATAATTAGGGAATAATAAAAATCATTGAAAATAAGTGCTTATGTAGGATGCATTATTTCATAGTCCCTTATAAATACAAAGAAGCTATTTAACTTTTCTAACTTTAACTTTTTTTTTGAGACAAGTCTTAAGCTGTTGCCCAGGATAGAGTGCCATGGCATCATAGCTTACACCAACCTCCAACTCTCGGGCTCAAGTGATCTCTTGCCTCAGTTTTTCTATTTTTAGTAGAGATGGAGGCTCACTCTTGCTCAGGCTGGTGTCAAGCAGTCCACCTGCCTCAGCCTCCTAAAGTGCTATGATTACAGGTGTGAGCCACCATGCCCTGTGTGACTTTAACTTTTGAATACTAATATGTGTAGCCTGTTGGCCAAATGGGAAATATACATCAAACATGTTTAACATTATAGTACTACGAATTTGAATATAAAATGTCAGCAGCACATGATATGTGAATTTTCTGAATGGGTAAAATTTAATTACTAAATTATTATTAACATTCTGTTAATGTTTTATTTTAAAGCCCTGTTCCGTAGCTCCTTAAAAGAGAGACAGTAAAACATGATTGAACATTTTCCTAAAGATTGATGTTGTTATTTGTTAACTCTCATTGTCCTTTGACAAGGGTATTGATGTGAAATATGAAACAGAATGGCTTCTGGCTCTGTGTCTGTGGCTCAACAGGCTAAGGCGCCAGCTACGTACACCTGAGCTGGCGGGTTTGAATCCAGCCCAGGCCTGCCAAACAACAATGACGGCTGCAACCAAAAAATGGCCGGGCGTTGTGGTGGGCGCCTGTAGTCCCAGCTACTTGGGAGGCGGAGGCAAGATACTCGCTTGAGCCCAGGAATTGGAGGTTGCTGTGAGCTGTGATGCCACCGCACTCTATCCAGGGTGACAGCTTGAGGCTCTGTCTCAAAAAAAAAAAAAAGAAAGAAAGAAAGAAACAGAATGGCTTCTGATGATGACTACATTTTGCTTTCTTGAAAAAGTCCATAATATCCTTTTGCTTTTGGATTATTTGTCCAATTCTCATAAAAAGTGAAGTATGGGATATGCAACCAAGGTTGTAGAATGTGCTCCTTTTCTGTAATGCTAATCATTGACTTGTCTAGAAACCTTCTTCAGTTGTTGTTCTGATAGTTTTGACTCCTCAGCAGGATTGGGCTCTTAGTAATTAAAGGCATGAATCACAGATATTATTCACAGTTAAAATCACAGATATTATTAGTAGTTATCTTTTTTTTTTCATGGCATTCCTTGATGAGGAAAGTATAGAGAAACATTCCTCTCCACTTCAGTAGTTTGGGCAGATTACTTCAAAGAATATGAATTCATTATCTTTTGCAAACAAGACAACAGGCTAAAATTTTCTCCACATTTTCTTTTTTTTTTTTTTGAGACAGAGCCTCAAGCTGTCACCCTGGATAGAGTGCTGTGGCATCACAGCTCACAGCAACCTCCAATTCCTGGGCTCAAGCGAGTCTCTTGCCTCTGCCTCCTAAGTAGCTGGGACTACAGGCGCCCACCA
>CAUYRH010149728.1:0-15717 GCA_963574655.1 Perodicticus potto | reverse complement strand
CGCCCGCCACAACGCCCGGCTATTTTTTGGTTGCAGCCGTCATTGTTGTTTGGCGGGCCGGGCTGGATTCGAACCCGCCAGCTCAGGTGTACGTGGCTGGTGCCTTAGCCCGCTGAGCCACAGGCGCCGAGCCAAAGGCTGAGTATATTTAAAGACTCATTCTCCAGCCTGAGCTCCTGTATCCTACCACCCTATTAACAGATATCTATCTTCTCCATTTATACAAAAATGCTCAGATTAACAGTTCAGTCATTGTCCACTCACTTTGGCCACAGGCAGTCCTTGCTGTGGATGCTACGAACAGACATTATTTAGGCCTGAGAATCCTAGATGAGAAATAAATCACAATGTGTCCTTTGATCTCTGCTTCCTTTGTTCAAAATATGTAAATTTACCTCTGTTTTGTGCAGATCTTGTGTGTACTTTGTTAATTTCTGACAATGTAACTGTATGAATACAACACAAAAAATTTCACTGGCATTTTGGTGATGTTAAGTGTGGGCCATTGAGAATAAATATTTTGTGAATATTCAAGCACATGGTGTTCCTATGAACATGAGTTTTATTTCCCATGGGAGTAGAAATTCCAGGCTTCTGTATACTAAATATTATTAAACAGCTTTATTGGGCTATATTTGCATGTCCTAAGTTTCACTCATTAAATGCACTATTCATTAATTGGTAAAAAATAAGTACAGAGTTTCACATTTTCAAAAATTCCATCCACCTAAAAAGATCCCTGTGACTTTATTGGCAGTTTTGACACCACCCACTCCGGTCCCCTTAAAGTACTCCCACTGTTCAGCTTCTAGTTCACCACCTTCTATGGGCTGTTTCCTTTTTGCCCTCTCTTTGGTCATGTTTTCTGTTTCTCCATTCCTGGTTTCTGTTTTGCTCTCAAATATATTACCATTAGTTTTCACCTAGGAGTTTGTTCTTGGGCCACTTTACTTCTTGAGAAACTCATCCCCTTATGACCTCTGCTAGTCCCTTGGTGTTCAATTCCACCTGCACCAGCATGACCTCTGGACTTTTCCATGCAAGCCGTTTCCACGCACTGTGTATTCACCCCACAGCTGCCTCCACAGCACCTACATGATTACTTCTAACATGTCCAAACCAAAATCTAATCCCCACATGAGAAACCTTTATCCTTTATTTTTCCATTATCATAAAAGCAAGTCAAACTTGACCAGGGGCTCAAGCTCCAGCTCTGGGGTCTTTCTTGATTCTCCCATATTACATTCTCCATTCCACTCCATCTATAAACCCTCCATCCCCAGCTTTTGAATATGTCCCCACCTCACCACTCTGAGCCTCCACCTGTTCTACCTGCTCACAGTCACCACTCCCTCCTGACAGGGCAACTGTCAGCCTCCTCCCCCAGCTCCTTCCCCTGCCTTCCCCCCCGCTATTTGCAGTTCTATCTGCCAGGAGCTTGGGAGTCATCAACCTATACTAACAAAGATTGAAAGGCTGGAAAAATAATAACTCATGAAATGAATTCACACTACAAACTTCTGGCCTCAAAATCGTGGTCCAGACAGGCAAATTACAAGGTACTAGAACAGAAAGGTCTGTGGGAATCAGTGCTGAGTTAAGAAAATCTGAACTGTGATAGAATTGCTAGAGGCCAGGTACGGACAAGTCTGAGAGTTAAAAACTTCAGGGGTCCCCAGTTGTGGGGGCCCCAAACTTTCGTTGTTTTAACCTTAGGGAGCTCAGTCTGGTTCTCACAGTAAACTGTGTGTGTGTGTGTGTGTGTGTGTGAGAGAGAGAAATCCCCTCATGTAGCCAGAAGAGAGGAATTAAATTATCAGAAATGTTTCAGAGCTTCACTGACCTGGGAAAAGGTAATACCTGCTCTCAGCCAGCTCTGACCTTGTACATGGGGGTAGAGAAATTCCCACCTGTAGTCCATTTTTGCCATTTCTCCCACCCAAGTCGGGGAAAGCCTGGGAAACACTTGTGAAGTTCACAGCCCAGAGACAAAGTCTCAGTAAAGACTGAGCTCAAATAATAGGGCTACAGAACATTTCCCCTTTCTACACACCTGACCACCACATTAGTAAGTGTCCATCAGTAAATGAGTGAATGAAGAAAATGTACCATACATACAGTCAGTCTTTAAAAAGAGGAAATCCTTTCATTTGTGAATAAAACTGGATAATATTATGATAAACAAATCAAGCCAGGCATAGAAAGATAAATACTACATAATGTCACTTATATGTGGATTCTTAAAAAGTCGAACTTATAAAAAACAAGTACAGGTGAGGCGTGGTGGCTCACGCCTGTAATCCTAGCACTTTGGGAAGTTGAGGTGGGACAATTGCTTGAGCTCGGGAGTTTGAGACCAGCCTGAGGAAGAGTGAGACTGAAACTCTACTATAGTTCAAAAATAGAAAAACGTTAGCTGGGCATTGTGATGGGCTCCTGCAGTTCTAGTTACTTGGGAGGCTGAGGCAAGAGGATTGCTTGAGCCCAAGAGTTTGAGTTTGCTGTTAGCTATGATGATGCCATGGCATTCCACCAAAGGTGACAGAGTGAGACTGTCTCAAAAAAAAAAGTAAATAAAATTTAAAACCCCCCTGGCTCGGCACCCGTAGCACAGTGGTTACGGCAGCAGCCACATACTCTGAGGTTGGCAGGTTCGAACCCAGCCAGGGCCAGCTAAACAACAATGACAACTGCAACAAAAAATAGCTGGGCATTGTGGTGGGTGCCTATAGTCTCAGCTACTTGGGAGGTTGAGGCAAGAGAATCGCCTAAGCCCAAGAGCTGGAGGTTGCTGTGAACTGTGATGCCACGGCACTCTACTGAGGGTGACATAGTGAGACTCTATCTAAATAAATAAATAAACAAACAAAATAAAAATAAAAAGCTCCCAAGTACAGTGATGTCTATCAGGAAGTGAAGAGTGAGGAAAACAAGGAGATGTTGGTCAAAGGGCATAAAGTTTCATTGCTTCTGGATGAATGTGTTCTGGAGATCTGGCGTACACCATGGTGACTAGCTAATGTTACTATATTAAATACATGAAATTTGCTAAGAGAGTAGGTCATAAATAGTTTCATGACATTCAACAAAAACTGGTGATTGCTATGTTAATTAGCTTGAACATTGTAATCATTTCATAATATATGTTTCACAAATATCACTTTACCAATTATACACATACCTTAGAAAAGCTGGAAAAATTATGTTTCATGTGAACAAAAAGCCAACAAACAATATCTCCCAGTGAAGAATGACCTTGGTCAAGATGGCTTCAGGAGTGAATTGTAGCAGACATTCAAAGAAGAATTAACATTGGTTTTCAGTAAAATCTTCCAAAAACTTTGTTCAAGAGAATATTTTCAAATTCTTTGTATTAGATCAAAGCCAGAAAAAGACATGATTAGAAAATAAAACTACAAGGGAATTATGGAAAGAAGCAGCTTTCACCAAAGGCTCATGTCTAAAGGGAGATACTTGGAACTGAAGTGGATGGAAGCCAAATGTAAGGAGCTGTGCACTGAGTGGACTGCGTGAGGTACAAATCACTCAGGCTGAATCAAACAGCAGGAACAAGAAAGTGGAAGAAGAACAACAGGTACGAGATCAGCTCCCAGAGGGAGACCCCTCCCCCCAAATGGGAACTCAACAGTGGGCAACCAGCCTGCCAAAGAACAGGGTCCAAAAGTCTGATCACCTTATCCCATGGGAAAGCAGCCACTACGTCCCACTCTCCCTTCATTATTGAGGTCCCACCACTGAGCCTAGGCCCCATTTTTTAAATTTTTATTTAATCATAACTGTGTACATTAATGCATTTATGGGGTACAATGTGCTTATTTTATATACAATTTGGAATGCTTACATCAGACTGGGTAACATAACTTTCACCTCACTTATGTATTTGTTGTGTTAAGACATTTAATAGTTTTGACATGTATCTTTGCATTGTGCACATTAGGTGAAATCCCACCAAATACCCTCCCTCCTCCTGACCTTCCCCTTCCTTTCCCCACTCCCTCCTCTTCTCTCCTTCTTTCTGGACTATAGTTGTGTTTTATCTTTCATATGAAAGTGTAGGTGAATCTATATTGGTTTCATAATAGTATTGAGTACATTGGATATCTTTTCTTCTAATCTTGCAATACTTTACTAAGAAGAATATGTTCCAGCTCCATAATAGTACTGAGTACATTGGATACCTTTTCTTCTAATCTTGAGATACTTTACTAAGAAGAATATGTTCCAACTCCATCTCTAACCCTAACCCTAAAAAGATGTAAAGTCTCCATCTTTTTTATGGCTGCATAGTATTCTATGGTATACATATACCACAATTTGTTAATCATTCATGGGTTTATGGGCACTTGGGTTGCTTCCATGTCTTGGCAATTATGAATTGGGCTACAATAAACATTCTGGTTCAAATGTCTTTGTTGTAAAATGAATTTTGATCATCTGCATATATACCCTAGGTACATACCTAGTAAAGGAATTGCAGGATCGAATGGCAGGTCTACTTTTCAATGGCAGGTTTTTATTGTAAAATTATTTTGATTAGTTCCTTGAATATTCTCCAAACTTCTTTCCAGAAAGGCTATATTAGCTTGCATTCCCACCAGCAATGAAAAACTGTTCCCTTCTCTCCACATCCATGCCAACATTTGTAGTTGTAGGATTTTGTTATGTGGGCTATACTTACTGGAGTTAGATGATATCTCTAAGTGGTTTTGATTTGCATTTCTCTGATGATTAAAGATGTTGAGCATTTTTTCATGTGTTTGTAGGCCATGTGCCTGTCTTCTTCAGAGAAGTTTCTGTTCAAGTCTTGCCCACAAAGAAATAAGGTTATTTGTTCTTTTCTTGTAGATTAATTCTTTTCTTATAGTTTGTTTTTTTCTTATAGTTTGAGTTCTCTGTGGATTCTAGTTATCAATTCTTTGTCAGAAACATAACCTGCAAATATCTTCTATTCTGAGGGCTGTCTTGTTGCTGTACTTACTGTGCTCTTGGCCATGCAGGTTTTTAGTGTGATCAGATCCCAGTAATGTATTTTTGGTGTTGCTTCAATTGCCCTGGGGGTCTTCCTCATAAAATATTCTCCCAGACCAATTTCTTCAAATGTTTTCCCTGCTTTCTATCTCCTAGTATTTTTATAATTTCATGTCTTAAGTTTAAATCTTTTATCCAGTGAGAATCAATTTTTGTTAATGCTGAAAGGTGAGCGTTCAGTTTCAGTCTACTACATGTTGCCAGTCAGTTCACCCAGTACCATTTGTTAAATAGGGACTCTTTCCCCTAATTAATGCTTTTGATAGGCTTATCAAGGATTAAATGATGATAAGTGGCTAGGTTCATTTCTTGGTTCTCTATTCTGTTCCGTATATCTACCTTTCTATTTTTGTGCCAGTACCATGCTGTTTTGATTACCATAGGCTTATAGGATAGCCTGAAGTCTGGTGATACCTCCTGATTTGTTCTTATTTCTGAGTAATGTCTTCACTATTTGAGGTTTTTTTCTATTTCATATAAAACAAATTACTATTTTTTTCAATATCTTTAAAGTATGACAATGGTGCTTTAATAGGGACAGTATTAAATCTGTGTATTGGTTTGGGTAGTATGGACATTTTAACAATGTTTAGTCTTCCCAGTCACGAGCATGGCATGTTTTTCCATCTTCAGCTATTTCTTTTCTCAGAGTTTCATAATTCTCTTTATTAGAGATCTTTTACATCCCTTGTTAGGCAAATTACCAGATATTTCATCTTCTTTGGCACTAGGTATATAGTCCTTGACTATATTTTCATCTTGACTATTGTTGGTATACATAAAAGCTACTGATGTGTAAGATTGATTTTTTTATTCTGAGATGCTACTGTACTCCTTGATCACTTCTAAGAGTTTTGTGGCTGAGTCCCTGGGATTTTCCAGGTATAAGATCATATCATCTGTGAAGAGTAAGAGTTTGATCTCCTCTGACCCTGCTTGGATACCCTTGATCACTTTCACTTGCCTGATTGCAATGGGTAAGACTTCCATTGTTGGTGCCTGCTGTGGGCACCCTGTCACTGCATAAATAAAAACAGCCAGAACACGAATTGAAGGTACATGCCTGCAAGAAGTGGGCTTCCCATCTGTCTTCCAAGACAGCCCCAAGAAACCTCTCCCTTGGCCTTTTATTGAAGCCTCATACAACAGGAGTGGGGGCCCATGTGCTGGGATCCCATGTTTAATGGTTGCTAAGTGCTCTTTCTGCCCGGGTTCAACTCCCATCCTGCTCTTCTACGAATGTCACAAAGTATAATACTAGCTTGCTAATGAGCTACTGCTCTTATCTCATTAATGCATGCAACTGCTTGAGGGCTTGTCTCTGGGCAGCAAAGCATCTCCAGGCCAGCTAGGAGATTGTCTTGCTCCTATCACCTTCTTCAAGAGTCAGTGGCTGCTTTCATCAGCTTGGTGCTTGACATCCTACATCCATACTATGTTGAATAGAAGTGGAGACAATGGGTATCCTTGTCTAGTTCCAGAACAGAGTGGAAATGTTTTCAACTTTACTCTATTCAATATGATATTGGCTGTGGATTTGTGGTAGATGGCCTCTATCAGTTTCAGAAATTTCCCATCTATGCCTATTTTCTTAAGCATTCTGATCATGAAAGGATGCTGGATATTATTAAAGAGTTTTTCTGCATCAGTTGAGAGAATCATATGGTATTTGTTTTTTATTTTATTTTTGTGATGTATTATATTTACAGATTTATGTATGTTAAACCAACCATGTAACCCTGGGATAAAACCAACTTGATGATGATGTATCATTTTTTTGATGTGTTGTTGAATTCTGTTTGCTAAGATCTTATTGAATATTTTTGCATTGATATTCATTAATGATATTGGTCTATAGTTTTCTTTCTTTGTTGGGTCCTTTCCTGGTTTGGGGAACAGGGTGATATTTGCTTTATAGAATGTGTTGGGAAGTATTCCTCCTTTTTCTATGTTTTGGAAAATGTTGTATAATATAAGTACTAGTTCCTCTTGAAAGGTTTGGTAGAATTCAGATGTGAAGCCACCTGGTCCTGGACTTTTCTTTTTTGGGAGATTTCGTATAGTTATTGCTATTTCAGTACTTGATATAGGTCTATTCAAAATTTCTAATTCTTCCTGGTTGAGACTAGGAAGGTGGTGTGCTTCTAGGTATTGGCCCATTTCCTCCAGATTCTCATATTTCTGAGAATAGAGTATTTTGCAGTAATCATTGAGGATTTTTTGAATTTCTGAGGTATCTTTTGTTATTTCTCTTTTATCATTTCTCATTCAAAATATTATACATTTTACTTTTCTGTTTCTGGTTAGGTTAGCTGAAGGTTTATCAATTTCTTAATCTTTTCAAAAAAACCAACTTTTTGTTTCATTGATCTTCTAAATAATTCTTTTGTTTTCAATTTCATTTAAGTCTCCTCTAGTTTTGGTTATTTCTTTTCTTCTACTGGCTTTGGGGTTGGAATATTCTTTCTTTACCAGTTGCTTAAGATGACCCATTAAGTTGTTATCTTCCTCTCTTTTTGTTCTCTTGATGAAGTCTTGCAACACTATAAACTTCCCTGTTTGGACTCCCTTTGCAGCATCTTGAAGATTTTGATAATTTGTGTCTTCATTATCATTTTATTTCATAAATTTGGTGATTTCCTTCTTAATCTCATCTTTGACCCAGTTCTCATTCAGCATAAGGTTATTTAGTTTCCATGACTTTGAGAATAAATATTCCTGTTGCTATTGAGTTCAACTTTTATTCTGTGATGGTCTGAGAAAATACAAGGAATAATTTCTATTCTTTTAAATTTGCTGAGGTTAGACTTGTGTCTGAAGATATGATCAATTTTGGACGATGATCCATGGGCTGATGAGAAGAATGTGTATTCGGTTTTATTAGGATGAAATGTATCATAGATGTCTGTTAAGTCCATTTATTTTAGGGTCGAGTTTTAGTCCATTATTTCTTTGTTTAGTTTCTTCTTGGAGGATCTATACAAAACTGCCAAAGGGGTGTTAAAATGTCCAACTATTAGAGTGCAGGAAGATATTAAATTGTTCGTATCTGATATGGTTTGCTATATAAATTGAGGAGCATTTTGGTAGGGTACATAAATGTTAGTTATCAAAATCTCTTCATGTTGAGTGTTTTCCTTGATAAGTATGTAGTATCTATCCTTATCTTTCCTTAACTTGTTGGGTTAAAACCAATTGTTTCTGCAAATAAAATCACAACCTGTACTTGCTTTTTTCTGACTTCCATTTGCCTGCATTATAGATGTCCATCCCTTCACCCTGAGTCTCTTTTTACCCTTTAAGGGGTGCAACAGATAGCTGGCCTGAGTTTTTGTATACAGTTAGCCAACCTATGCCTGTTTAGAGGATAATTTAAGTCATTCACATCAATTTTGGAGTGTTTTGGGTGTCCTGTTTTTCAAATGTCCAATAGATATTTTTAATCCTTTTACCACTGTGCAAGTGAAGTTTTCTTCAAGGTTTTCTGGGTGTGTTTACTTTGGCGATTGACCATTGTGTTGATCATGAAGGCTGGGTCTGAGAATATCTGGGAGAGCTGGTTTAGTTATGGCAAATTTCTTCAACGTGTAAGTCAGTAAAGTATTT
This sequence comes from Perodicticus potto, assembly GCA_963574655.1. NCBI lineage: Eukaryota > Metazoa > Chordata > Mammalia > Primates > Lorisidae > Perodicticus > Perodicticus potto. Next base: position 7,062 of record CAUYRH010149728.1, on the reverse strand, counting down.
GATTTCTTCATCACAAATGAAACTCAGTTAAGTTGGATACAGGATCCTAGGCTGAAACTTGTTATGCTTTAGGAGATTGAAGATCGATGACCATCCTCTTCTGGCTTGGAGAGTTTGGCTGAGAGATCTGCTGTCCTTCTAATATTCGTCCCCTCGTAGTTTATAATTATCTTACGCCTGGCTGCTTGTGGATTTTTTTCCTTTATATTAACTTTGGCAAAGTTAATTACAATGTGTCTAGGAGATGGTTTATTTGGATTGAGTCTTCCTGGACAATATCCATTGGACATTTGAAAGACATGACACCCAGTTATGAAACTGTCTACTATCTGAATTCCTGTATCTCTTGCAATGTTTGTGAAATTCTCCTCCATAATATCTTGAAGTAGTGTCCGTGCCTTGAAGACCATCCTTTTTTCCTTCAGGAATTCTTATAACATGAATGTTTAATCTTCTGGAGTGGTCCCACCACTCTCTCAGGGAATGATTACTTTTTCCTCTCCATCTCTCTGCCTCTTTGAGTGTTTGGGTGAGTTAAAAAGCTTTGTCTTCAATTCAGAGATCTTTTCTTCTGCCTGCTCAACTCTATTACTGAGGGATTCTACTGTATTATGATGCTCCTTGAATAGCTTTTTCATTTCCTTGAGCTCTGCTGTCTCTTTTCTCATTGTATCTATATCCTTGATGATTTTGTCTTTGAATTCACTGACTTCTTGAGACAACTTTTGCACAACTCTTTGGATTTCTATTTCCATCTTTTCCTCTATTCTCTTAAATTTATTTGTCATCCATATTCTGAATTCTATTTCTGATATTTCAGCCATTTGTTTATGAATGGCATCTTTTGGCATATCTCCTTTGTCATTCCCTGGGGGAGTTGATCTACTGTGATTATTCATGTTGCCAGAGTTCTTCCTCTGGTTTTTCCCCATGATCATTTTGTACAGTTTGGCTAGTGAAGCTGGTAGGGTGAGATTGGATTGAGGGCTCCAGGAGTTGTAGCTAATCAGCCCTTTACCAAAGAGCTGGGACTGGTGACTGTGGCTTTCCCCCTACAGCCTTACAAAGATCCCTTTCAGTCCTGCAGCCAGAGACTCCGAGGACCTGATTGTTGTGATGGGGCTAGCTGGCTCTGTCTTGTCTTCTGCCAGCTCTACCTAAATGGCAGATTTAGGGTGACAACTAGAAGAAGAGAATCAGTTCCTCCCCCTACAACACAACCATGGCTCAACCTTGGGGGTCCCCAAGTTGCCAGCCCAGGTCAAGAGTTCCAAACCAATCATCTCCGGCAGCACAATCACTGTTAAACTGGGAGAGTTCAAAAGGGATCCACAGGCAGCTCCATCCAGAAAACCTGAGAGGCTGGAGTGTGGCTCCATCAGGTGCTCAGTGGAGTCAGGAAGGCCGGCCTAGAAAAAGAGTTAGTCCAGGTGAGTTGTTGCCTCCTTCCCTGCCTTATACCACAGCCATGCTCTGCCACTGGTAACCCTGCAGGGTTGTGGCCCAGTTCCCTCCAATGAGCAAATGCACCAGGGGTATGCACATGCCAAGGTTAAAGGGGAGTCAGTGCCTCCTCGGCCATCATACTCTGTCACCAGCAGGCAATCTGGAGGGGATAAATCCTGGCTCCCTCCAGTGCTCAACTGAAACTGGGGAGTGTTCCACCAGAGTCTGTCCTGAGCCAGTGGTTACTGTCATGGCACATAATTGTCTCTGACAGAGTCTGTGCCTCCGCCCCAGCTGCACTCTGCCTCTGGCACCCCTGTGGGGCTGATGTCTGGCTCCCTCCAGCAGTCCACAGAATCAGGGAAATGTCTTTCCAAAATCTGACCTGGGCGAGAGCTGCCGCCACCTGCTGCTGCCCTGCTGCTGCAATGTACTTTGCCAGCCCCACACCACTCCCCTTCCCCTAATATCCTCCAGCTTCCACTTGAGTCACAGTTTCAGGGCAGCTGCTCTGTGGCCCATGCAATGCCCAGCCCTTGCAAGGAATTGTTAGACACTCTGGGTTTTGTAGTGGGCTAGCTTCCAGACCAGCAGGCGAAGGCAGAAGGGTGGACTGGGAGTTCAGAATTGTGGGGAAAATATTTATTCAACTTTATGCCAGGCAAGAGAATACCTAGGCTATACTCTTCTCTGGAGAAGGAGTCCTGGTGGTTAGTGGCTCTCCTATGGGGTAAAAGAAGAGATCTTCTGTTCACTGCTCACTTGTAGAGAACACACAGAGACCTACTCTCTTGAGGGAGGGGACTCCCATCCTCTTGGTGGTGGGTATCGTACCTGAAGTTTGTTTCCTTAGAGTTGTAGTTTACCTCAGCAGAGATGATGTGCACTCATCAATCTTTCTCAGCTCAGCTCCCAACCTTCAGCTTCATTAAGTTTATTCTTACCATTATCTCTCCCTATGGATAGGGACCTCTGTTGAAAGCTGGCTCCAGTTGGTCATCTTTACTCCCTCCCCCCTATTTTGTGCCCCATTCTGTCTGGCACAAAATGCCAAATATTTTTTCTGAAATCTTGAGCACCCAGATAGCCCTTCTCCCACCCTAGTTGCCAGAAGGACTTCTCCCTACAGAGTACAGAATGGTTGGTGAGGTCACTGAGAAGCTTGGGAAGTCTCCTGGCTGCCAAGCCGCAGCATGAGAACAATAGCATGGCAGTCCAAACTTTAGAGGGAGAGGGTAAACTACCCATCTCCAGCTCCTCAGCAATTCTCAGGCAGATCTGTTTTCTACCTTCCAAGACAACTTCTGAGCTCCATTGGGTGGGTGGGGCCAGTGCTTACATGACTTTGACCGAACTTTGGACCTTCCCCCTCCACCAGGCACACCTCTCTGAGCTCTATTGTGTGGGCAGGCCAGTGTGTAAGTGACTTTGGACTGAACTTTGAACCTTTGGCCTCTTCCAGGAGGGGCTCTTTGAGCTTGATTGGGTAGGAGGGATGGGGTTTATGTGAATTTGGACCTCTGGCCTCCACCAGGCAGGACTCTCTGAGCTCAATTTGTTGGGGGGGGGGCTATTGAGATTCAGGTGACTTTGGACTGAACTTTGAATTAGTACTCTCCTGGTGGAGGCTCTCTGAGCTTAAAAGGTGAGCAGGGCCTGGTGCCTGAGAGACTTTTATCTGAACTTTAGACCTCCACCCTCCCCCTACTGGGTGGCAGCCCCCTGAGCTTAAAGCTTGATTGGGCAGGTGGTGCCTGGTGCCTGAGTGACTTCATCTGAGCTTTGGGCCTACACTGTCCACAGAGATGTAGCCATCAGCACTTGATTGGCTGGATGGAGCCCAGCACATAAGCATCTCTCCTGAGCTGTAGGCCATTGCTGTAAGCTGGACAGTCTCGTGACCTTGATTTGGTGGGTGGAGCCATCACTGGAAGAGCGACTTTGACCAGAACTCTGGGCCAAGACTGTCTACTTATTCTTGTCCCCCGGAGAAACTGTCTGGCACTGCAGATTCACCACTCGTCTGCCTTTGTTAAGGTGGTGGTGGTACTGCAACAGTGAGGAGGGGACTTATCAGGGACAACCTATCAATTCAACTAAAAAAATATAATTAACATATTAAAAACAAAAAAAGAGGAAGAAGCTGAAAATACTCCTGAAGAGAAATCAGCAGAAGAATTCTGGCAACATGAAAAATCATAACAGATCAATGCCTCCTCGAGACATCAAAGAAAATACATTAGAAAATTCCATTCACAGAGAAATTGCTGAAATGTCAGAAATAGAATTTAGAATATGGATAGCAAATAAGATAATTAGAATGGAGGAAAAGATAGAAACAAAAAAAGAAAAATTGTTCAGAAGTTGTCTCAAGAAATTAGTGAATTCAAAGACAAAGTCACCAAGGGTATGGACATGAGGAAAGATATAGCAGAACTTAAGGAATTATTATTATTATTATTATTATTATTTGAGACAGAGTTTCACTATGTCACCCTTGGTAGAGTGCCGTGGCATCACAGCTCACAGCAACCTCAAACTCTTGGGTATAAATAATTCTCTTGCCTCAGCCTCCCAAGCAGCTGGGAATACAGGCACCCACCACAACTCCTGAATGGTTTTTTGTTGACACTGTCATTGTTATTTAGCAGGCCCGGGCCAGGTTCTAATCTGCCAGCCTCAGTGTATGTGGCTGGTGCCCTAACCACTGTGCTATGTGTGCCAATCAGAGCTTAAGGAATTAAAAAGGTATCTGAGGAGCTTCAAAATAGAGTAGAGTTCCTCAGAAATAGAGTTGATCAGTGTGAAGAAAGAATCTCGGATAAAGAAGACAAGAATTTTGGAACTATCCCAAGCATTCAAAGAGGCAGAAAAATGGAGAAAAGGAACAGAATACTCCCTGAGAGAGTTATGGGATCATTCCAAGAAATGAAACATACAAATTACAGGGATTCCTGAAGGAGAAGAGTGCAGTGGGCAGGTACAGGTGACCTTTCCAGGACAAGATCATGTGAGCCTGGACAGGTGTGTGTGTGCACAACATCAGAGTGTCCTAGTTCTCTACAGCCTAGTGGGGTGTCCAACCCACGTCCCATGAGTCACATGAGATTCTGTGAGGACTCTGCTTACCTGTGGTGACAGATATTGTCAAAATTATGCATGGACTGTTTTGTTTTTTGGTTTGATTTTTGTGTTTTTGCTTATCACCTTTCATTAGTGTTCACATATTTCATGTGTGGTCCAAGACAACTCTTCTTCTTCCCATGTGCTACAGAGAAGCCAGAAGTGTGGACACTCCTGGGCGAGGTGCAAAAGCAGGGGGCAGCCATGGGGGGCCAGAAGCCCGTGCGGCTGTGGCTCTCTGAGCACGTTGAGCCAGGAAAACAGACTCTGATGGTGAAGACCAGCATAGCAGTGAGGATGGGAGTGCCCAGAGCAGACACACCGAGGGAGGGTCCAGAATGGTGGCAGCTGAAAAATAAAGTGAGTCTTCTGTTTACTGAATTTGTTTATCAGTTCTAAGAGTTTTCCTAATAGAATCTTTGCTTTTCTACCTACAAGATCATGTCATGTGCAAAGAGGGACAATTTGACTTTCTCTTTTCCAATTTGAACATCTTTGACTTCTTTCTCTTGCCTGACTGTTCTGGCTACAACTTTCAATACTATGTTGAATAATGGGAATGAGTGTGGGCATCCTTTCTTGTTCCAGGTCTTGGAGGAAAGACTTCCAACTTTTCCCCATTCAGCATGATACTAGTTGTTACTTGCCATATATGGCCTTTATTATATTGAGGTATGTTCCTTCTAAGCCTTTTTGAGAGTTTTTATCAAGAAAGGATGTTGAATTTATCAAATGCTTCCCCTGTAGCCATTGTGATGATCATATGGTTTTTGTCCTTCATTCTATTAACCTGATACACCACATTTATTGATTTACCCATGTTGAATCATCCTTGAATCATTAGGTAGACTGCCCCTGATCATATTGAGATAGGATTAAAATCCTGTCACTCTCACCCCCCTGTGTTGCTTTCCTTTTTGCTTCACCCTTAAATTCTTCCTAAATCAGCCTGCTAAATCAGCAAGACACAATCAATAGCGGGAGGGTGGAGGGTGTCTGCTTAACAATAGTTTAGGGAAGTTACTAAGGGGTAGGTAAAATAGATAACAGAAAGACTAATAAATGATAAACAGTAGAAAGCATTAGATATTTAGTATAAGTGTGTAAGAAATCATAATGAACTGTTTACTCTTTAATGAAATGTTAAAGGAGACAGAAGAAAAAAAGGGGGGGGGGAAACAGAGGTAATGGCTCCGAGAAGTCTGAGCTGCAGAAGCTAGTCTGCACTTCCCCAAGGTTTGCCCTCCATGACCCCCGCCAAACTGATAGGCCAACCAGACATGGTGGCTAAAACAATATTGTTAGAAAGAATGACTAAAACCAAAGTGACTGAATGTCTGTGATTATTTTTATTGCATACCCTGTAAGCATTTAAATAATAACTGCCTCTGCGATTTTCTAATCATGCAAACTCACCCAAGATTGCATCAGCCCACATTATATAAGCTGAACTTTACCAGTGGTCTGGACTGCTCTTTATATTGGGGGAACAGCCGGCCATTTGGTCTTTTCTTTAATAAAGACTTCCTAATCGGCACTGTATTAATTGACTTTGGGTCTTGATACCTCATGTCCGTCCTATAACAATATTGTATTTGGTATGTTGTTGAACTGAATTTGGTGGAATTTTGTTGAGGATATTTGCATTTATGCTTAGCAGGTATAATGACCTATGGTTTTTGGTTTTGTTTTCTTTTTTCCTCCTCTCATTGCAGTGCTGGCCTTGTAGAATGAAGTAGGAAGAAGTCACTCCTCAACTTTTTGGAAGAGTTCAAGGTGAACTAATTAATGATAGTTCTTGATAAGTTTAGTAGAGTTTAGTAAAGCCATTTGGTTCTGGACTTTTCTTTTTGGGGAGGCTTTTTATTACTGATTTCAAATTATTACTCATTATTAGTTTGTTCAGGTTTTCTATTTCTCCCTGGTTCAATCTGAGTAGGTTTCATGTGTATGGGAATTTATTTCTTCTAGGTTTTCTGATTTTAAGTTTATTTGTTTTTTATGGTCTTTCATCAGCCATTGTATTTCTCTGGTTTCACTGGAGGTCTTTTTTGTTGTGATTTTATTCATTTGGGTCTTGTCTCTTTTTTTCTTGATCACTCTAGCTAGCACTTTATTGATTTTGTTTACTTTTTAAGAAAAACGTTTTCATTTTATTGTACTGATTTGTATTTTTTTCTTAGTCTCTATTTTGTTTAATCCTGTCCTAATCTTCATCATTAATGTCCTTCTACTAATTTTGGGCCTAGTTTGTTCTTGCTTTTTTTTTTTTTTTAATTATTCTTTATTGAGTCATAACTATGTACAATAATTCACTCTTGGAGTACAGTGTGTGGGCTTCCCATACAATCGGAGATATTTTTATCAACCTGATTAATATAACATTCATGATATCTTCTCATTTACTATGTGAAAACAATTTTGATCCGTATTTAGAAGATTTCTCCTGACCCTTCACATATGCACCACAAGTGTGATCTCACCCTTTATCAT
>CAUYRH010149726.1:0-15113 GCA_963574655.1 Perodicticus potto | reverse complement strand
GGATGACTTGGGTTTTTTCATCCAGTCAACCAATCTAAAGCTCTTAGTGGTGAACTCAAGCCATTAACATTTATTGAGGTAGGTGATAAGTAGGGTGGATTTCTTTTATCTTTATTTTGTGGAAGTCCATTGCTACGTTTTATCTTTTGCATCATTGTGGAAGATAGGTTTTTTCCTTTAATTTCCAGGAACTTACTTTGCCAGTGGTCCATTGTGATAGTCAGTGTGTAGAACAGGTTCAAGTATTTCTTGTAGAGCTGTTCTTGTTGTGGCAAACTTCCTCAATGTGTGCATATCATTAAAAGATTTGATTTCTCCATCAAATTTAAAGCTTACCTTAGCAGGATATAGAATTCTGGGAAGGAATTTGTCTTTGTTATGTAGATTAAAGTTAGATGACCATTGTGTTCTGACTTGAAAAGTTTCATTTAAGAAGTTTGCCATCACCCTGAAGGATTTGTTCAAGTCAGTCAATGGGCACTCACTCCTTGCAGCTTGCAGAATTTTTTCTGTTGTCTTGACTTTGGACAAGTTCATCACAATGTGTCTTGGAGAAGTCCTACTTGAGTTGATACAACACAGGGTCCAATATATTCTCTGAAAGAAGTGTGTCAGAATCTTTGGTGATATTTGGGAAATTTTCATTTATAATATTCTCTAGTATGGCTTCCATTCCTCTGGGGCATTCTTCTTCTTCTTCTGGGCTACCTATAACTCATATATTTGGACGTTTCATGTAGTTCCATAATTCTGTCAGTTAACACTCTACTATGGCTTCCATTCCTCTGGGATGTTCTTCTTCCCCTTCTAGGATACTTATAACTAGTATGTTTCAGCACTTCATGATGTCCTGTAATTCTGTCAGTGGGGATTATGCTTTCTCTCTCTTTTCTTCTGCCTCTTTAACTATCTGAGTTATCTAAAGAGCTTTGTCCTCTACCTCTCAGATCCTTTCTTCTTCATGGTATAGTCAGTTATTGATACTTTCTCCTGCATCTTTAAGTTCCCTAATTGACTGTTTCAATTCCTTAAGCTCTGCTGTATCCCTTCTATATTCTTCATGTCATCCATCTCTTATTTGATTCTGTTTTTGATTTCCTTTTGGTTATTTCCCACTTTATCAGCAATTTCCTTCATTGTTTACATCATATGTATTTTAAATTCCCCTTCTGTCTTTTCTTCCATTCCTTTGTAGGTGGAATCCTGTGCAGTAGCTACCACATAGTCCATTGGGGGATGTTGCTCTTGCCTGTTTTTTCATGTTGCCAAGATTTTTCTGCTGATTCTTCCTCATGAGTGTTTTCTCTTGCCTGTTTCCTTGCCCTAAGTTTTCTTTCACTTCCTCTTGCTCTTTAAGTTACTGTGCATCAAACCTAAGGTGTTGATGAGTCTTTTTGGTAGAGGACTAAAAGAATGAGAAGATTAAAGAGCAAGAAAGGGGAAAAGATTAAAAGAAGGAAAAGGAAAAAGAAAGGAAAGGGTGTGAGTAAAAGGGAAGATTAACAGGAAGAAGAGAGGCATAGAAAGAGGAAGATAGGTGTAATAAAGGTGTACAGTAGTGTATTTGGACCCACACCTTAGAAACTCCCCAACCCCTAGGGGTGCTGGCTTAGATGGTTTCCTTTACTTCTGCAGCTCTTTTCCAGCCTGAGCAGACACAGTACTCCACCTCCACCAAATAAGAAAAACAAAAATATTATAAATAAAACCAAACCAAACAAACAAAAAAAACCTTACAGGATATAATTGGGGTGGGGGGAACTAACAGGGGCAGAAACACTGGCAAAAATGAAGTTCTTATTACTAAAGAAGGCAACAATGAAAAATGATGCTTACACTTAGAAAAATGAAGAAAAAGAAAAAGAAAAGAAAAGAAAAGAAAATCCTGGCAGGGAAAAATTGAAATTAAAAAAAGGGAAATAAAAACAAAAGCAAAGCAATATATATATATATATATATATATATATATGTGTGTGTGTGTGTGTGTGTGTGTGTGTGTGTATCTTTCTTGGTGAATATTGCCTGGGCAACAGGTGATCTTCTTGGGTAGGAGATGCTAATCACAGTGCTGGTACAGCTGACTGGAGTCTTCTGCTGACCTCTTTGCCTTCAAACCCCACAGGATTGAGAACCTCAATCTCTCCTCAGCCCACTTTTGGCTAAACAGAGGCTTTCCCAGGAAAGCATGTGTCACTGGGATCTCTCCTGAAGAGGCTGCGCACTTATCAGGCAGACCAAAACTGGCTTGAATATAAGCTTCTTAGGGACGAGGCTGCAAGGCAGCTCTCCTATCAATGAACATTGAAAGCTCTGTTCTTACCCAGAGTCTCAGTCCCAACCTCTGTGAGCTGTTCAAAGTCACTAGATCAGTCATACAAGGTCTCCCAGCACAGACCTCACTTTAGGACTCTGAGGATGGATCCTGCAGGGCAGGTCTCCCACAATGTCTGTGCAGGACCCACAGATGAAGAAAGAAATCTCTTCTAGGCCCAGTGGCTCACTTTCGAAATTGGGACACTGCTCAAAGCTCCTTAGACCCTCGTCCATGGTTTCCCAAGGTAATTCAACCAAGTGCCCAAGTCCAAAAAAAAATGAAACAACCCACAGGGAAGGCCTCCCCTATCTGCAACCTTGCTGTCACTGTAGCTATTGCTGTGGTGGGCACCATGGCCTCAGAACAAATGCAACCACTTGCCACTTCTCCACAGCTGTTGACCTCCTCCTGGGGTCCAGAAGTCTCCCTCTGCCTCCCTGAATTCCCAGAGGGATGTTTCTGGCAGAGCCCGTGCAATCCAGAGGTGCCTGAAGACTTCTCTTCCCAATCTCACTGAGCCTGGTTGCAAAGAAGCTGTTACACAGCCACCATCTTTCCCCGCCCCCTATTTTACCCATTGTTGAGAGACTGTACTAAAAGGAATATATTTGAGCTCCATCCAGGTATAACTAGAAGATGTAAAGTGTCCATCTTTTTATGCTTGCATAGTATTCCATATTAAACATATACCACAATTTGTTAATCCATTCATGGGCTGATGGGCATTTGGGCTGTTTCCATGACTTGGCAATTATGAATTGGGCTCCTATAAACATCCTGGTGCAAATGTCTCTTCTGTAGGGATCTGAATTTAAAGGACTACGGAAACCTGGTCTCCTTGGTTCTTGTCGCTTCTAAGCTGGATCTGATCACCTTTTGTAGCAAAGATAATAAATCTAGAGTGCAAAGAGACATGAGGCAGTTGCCAAATACTCAGGGCCATTTCAACCTCAAAGCACAGAGGGAAAGAAGCTGAAAGATAAGGCAGAAGTGAGAGAAGTAAGTAGGGGAAGGAAATAAAGAATAAGAAATCACACATGAGGAGGAACAAATAAAAAGCACTGGCAACATGAAAAATTGGAATAAATCAACTCCGCCAAAGGATCACAATGCAACTATCACAGAAGATCCCATCTATAAAGAAATCATAAAAATGATAGAAAGGGAATTTAGATTTAAATGGAAGAAATGATGAAGGGAATTTGAGGAAAATTGGAAAACCAACAAAGGGAAATTAAGAATTGAACCAAGAAATGAATGAAAGACATGAAAAATTTAGACAGGTTATTGTAGGTAGTTTAGACAGATAGTTTAGATTGTAGATTATTAAGACACCCATTCTAGTAAGGGTCCTGCCTCTCACTCAGAAGGAAGACATGCTGCTCAAAGAAGCTAGGAACAATATAGACAGGTGGGCCTTGATGGGTTTCCCCACTCAGTCTGTTATCATTATATCATACATTTTGTCCAACCATATTTCTACACAGCTGTCAATTCTTCATCAAACCTAAGCATAGAAATGTACAATTTCCTCAGTATATTTGGATCTAAATTCTGAAGGCTTCCAAGTATACATGCAAACAAATCTGTATGTCTTGTACTAACCAATCTGCTTCATGTCACTGATTAATTTTTTCAATCTTAAGGTGGCTAAGGGCCTTGGTCCCTGCAACTTTCACTACTCCTTTTTTTTTTTTTTCAGACGGAGTCTCAGTTTGTCATCCTCAGAAGAGTGCCATGGTGTCATAACTCACGGCAACCTCAAACTCTTGGGCTAAAGTGATTCTCATGTCTTAGCCTCCCAAGTAGCTGGGACTATATTCTCCTGCCATAATGCTCAGCTTTATTAGAGATGGTGTCTCAGTCTTGCTCAGGTTGGTCTCAAACCCATGACCTCAGGCAATCCATCCACCTTAGCCTCCCAGAGGCATGAGCCAATAAGTCCATAATCCAGGCTTGTCTTAAACTCATTACCTCAAACAATCCTCCTACTTCAGCCTCCCAAAATGCTAGTATTACAAAAGTGGAGCCCTATGCCTGACCCATATGTATTGACTTTCCTTTGAAAGTTTCCCCAAATTGGCTCAGTGTGGTGTCTCAGGTCTGAAAATCCAGCACTAGGAGGCCAAGGCAAGCATATAGCTTGAGCTCAAGAGTTCAAGACCATCCTGAGAAAGAGTGAGACCCCCATCTCTAATAAATAGCCAGGTGTTCTTGTGGGATCCTGTAGTCTCAGCTACTCTGGACGCTGAGGCAAGAGAATAGCTTGAGCCCAAGAGTTTGAGGTTGCTGTGAGCTATGACACCATGGCACTCAACCCCAGGGTGACTGAGTGAGAATCTGTACCCCTCCAAAAAAAGTAGTTTCCCTATATTATAGGAACATGTAACAAAAGTGAAAATCTCGTCATTCCACTTTACTCCCCCATCACAGGTATACCTATAGTAATGTATGTATTTATGTAGTTTTGTCAACATTGTTTTCAATGTATATACTACCATTAAAAAAATCAGATTAATATGTGAAATCTTTCCATGTCAGTATATATACCATATATATAGTAACCACAGATTTTTTTTTTTTTACTAGCTACATAAATACCCTATTACATGGATGAAGCACAGCTTATTTTACCAGTCCTTCATTACAAGACAAGATATATCAAGAACTTTGCCATACTTGGTGGCTATAAAGTTGAAGGATATGCCAGTTTTTATTTTGTAACTGTTACCCACTTGTCTTTGACAAAACTGTCAACAAATCACTTTTCCACTTGTGGCGTTAGATACTGTCTTCATACCTATACCTTTATCAACATCAGATAATTATCAATTTTTATTAGTCGAATAGGCAAAAAGAGCATTCATAAATGAGGCGGTTCTCTTTAGAAATGCGTATAGTTACTATGTGGAAGAGACCAATTTGAAGTCTACATGTTTTATAATTCCAATTATATGACATTCTAGAAAGGAGAAACTATGAATACAATGAAAAGATCAGTGGTTACTGGGGTTGGTGGGAGATAAGTAGGTGGAACAGAGATTTAAAGGCACTGATCTTCTTCTGTATTTAAGGGCTCTCGCACTGGTGAGTATATGTCACTATGTTTATACAAACTCATGGAATATAGAATGAACCCGAATCCACACTATGGCTGTCTTAGGGTGACAGTGATGGATAAATGCAGTTGTATCAGTTCCAACAAATGTACAACTTCCTTGCAGGATGTTGATAGTGGGGGAGTCTGTGCATGTGTTAGGGCAAGGAAGACCTCTGTACTTTCTGCTCAATTTTTCTGTGAAACTAAAACTAAACAATAAAGTCTATTTTTAAAAGTGCAGTTCTTGGTTGTTTTAAATTCCATAGTCCTAATTACCATTGAGAATCACCATCACTTTCTATGTTCATTGGTTATTTAAAGTTTTCCAAATTTAATAGTCATGACTTGGTGCCCGTAGCTCAGAGAGTAGGGACCCAGCCACATACAGGAAGACTGGCGGTTCAAGCAGGCCAAGGCCTGCTAAACAACACTGAAAACCAATCAAAAAAACAATCAAAAAATAGCCAGACATTGTGGCTGGCACCTGTAGTCCCAGCTGCTTGGGAGCCTGAGGCAAGATAATTGTCTAAGCCCAAGAATTTGAGGTTGCTGTGTGCTGTGATGCCACACCACTCTACCTAGGGTGACAATAAGACTCTGTCTCAAAAAAAAAAAAATGATAATAATAGTCATCTCCTTTGCTCACTTTTCTTATTGTCTTTCTTCCTCTTTTTTTCCTTTCCTTTTCTTTGTTTTCTTTCTTTCTTTTCATTTTTTTTTTTTTAAGACAGAATATCCCTCAGTTGACCAGGCTGAAGAGCCATAGCATCAGCCTGGCTCACAGCAACTTGTAATTCTCCAGCCTCAGACTCCCAAGTAGCTGGGACTACAGATGCCCATCACTGCACCTGGCTAGAGACAGAGTCTCGCTGATGCTCAGGGTGGTCTTGAACCTATGAGCTCAGGCAATCTACCCACCTTGCCTCCCAGGATGTTAGTTTTACAGGCATGAGACACCATGCCTGGCCAGGTTTTCCTAGTTTCAGTAGACATAGGATCTCACTCTGGCTCAGGATGGTCTCCAACTCCTGATGTCAAGCGATCCTCCCCTGCCTCGGCCACCCAGAATGCTAGAATTACAAACATGAGCCACCAAGCCAGGCTTTCTTTCTTTCTTTCTTTTTTTTTTTAAAGACAAAGTCTTGGACCTGGTGAAGTGTTTCACATAATTCTAGCCCTCTGGGAGGCTGAGGTGAGTGGTTTACCTGAGCTCATGAGTTTGAGACCAGCCTGAGCCAGAGTGAAACCCTGTCTCTCAAAATAGCCAGGCATTGTGGCAGTTGCCTGTAGTCACAGCTACTCGTGAGTCAGAGGCAAGAGAATGATGTGAATCCAGGAGTTTGAAGTTGCCATGAACTATGGTGCTATGGCACTCAAGGCCAGGGCAATTGAGTGAGACTCTGTCTCTACAACAACAATAATAACAATAACAACAAAAAGTCTTGGTATGTTACCAAGGCTGCTCTTAATTACCTGGGCTCCAGAGATTTTCCAATCTCAGCCGCCAGAGTAGCTCAGACTTCAGGCATGAGCCACTGCATTGAACCCCATTGCCCATTTTCTACTAGAACTTTCTCTTATAGATTTGTTAGAACTCTTAATGTATAAGTTATTTCAGTCAATTTTCCTATGTGTTCCAGATATTTTTTGGGAGGAAAGATGAAATCATATGTCTGATCATGCCCACTGCTATATATGATTATTTAACTATTGGCCAGGTGAGGTGGCTCACCCCTGTAATCCTAGGAATCTGGGAGGATGAAAAAGCAGATCCCTTGTTCTCAGGAGTTTTAGGTCAGCCTCAAAACCCTGTCCTTATGAAAAATAGGAAAATTATCCAGATGCTGTTGTGGGTGCCTTGTAGTCCCAACTACTTGAGAGGTTGAGGCAGGACAATCCCTTGAGACCAGGAGTTTGAAGTTGGTATGAGCTAGGCTGACACCACTACACTATACCTAGTGTGGAAGAATGAGACTTCACCTCAAATAAATGAAAGAATACAAAACAAATTAAAAAATAAAACCTCTTCTTTTTCGAGACAAAGTAGTGTTGTCAACTTCATCATCCTTTTATTATTCTATGTCCTTGGAATTTATACAATATTTAGAAAGGTTTTTCCTAATATTATTTTCAGATCATATATTTTATAATATTATCCTGTAATCTGATCTTCAAAGGACTGTACTTCATATTACTCGTTCACACAAAGGCTTAAAAGGGTACCATAAATCACTGGTTGTCAAAGAGGGAGGATTTTGCCATCCAGGAGACATGTGGCCCTGTCTGGAGACGTTTTTAGTTGAAACAACTGAGGGATGTGCTATCAACATGTAGCAGGTAGAGGTTATTAACATGGCTAAACCTGCCATGATAGACAATCCCTTCATGTTCCACCTCCGAGGAAGATTTAATACCTATTCTAAAATATCCATAGTGATAAAGTTGAAAAAAATCTGCCTTTCATCATTTCACTTCCCAAGCTGTTCAGATCCCCATTGTTTCAGGGTCTGTACAAGATTGAGGGATACTAAAAAAAGGGGGCGGGGTGAACTAGATAAGGAAATTTTGGTAATTTGGAGAAAACCGTATTATTTCAAGTATATTGCCCTTACTTAACTAGTATCTCCATTTCAGCTCCCAAAACTCAAATTTAATAAATACCATTCTATAGCATGCACCAGAAAAAAGGACGAATACCTGACAAACAATGGTATATTTTCTGAGGGACAGAAACATGAAGAAGAGACTAATTATGTAAATTCCTTTATTGGAACTTCTACATTGCTATCAGATTACATCACTTTTTCAGAGTTAGAGTAACATGACCTTGAAAACTATAGCAAACAGTTTGAAAAAGAAAGAGTACATTAAGTCCTACATGTATAGTTTATTTTTACGAATTACATCTTTTCTTAGGTGTAAAATTAAAAAAAAATATATTTTACACCTAGCATACTTGGCCTACCAAATCCCATCAAAGTTCTGAGCACACTCTCTCCTCAGGTGACTATTCCAGAGCATTTTATGTTTAAAGAGACAGCATGATGATACAGGTTTTAAAACAAATAGGCATGTATTTAACCAAGTGATTTAAGACAAAATATTTCAAATGTTTACAGCTTGGGTGTGAGAGGGAAGATTTGAATTTAAGGTACATTTTTCCTCTATCTACAAATGTATGTTTTTCACTTACTTGAAGACCCCTTAGAAAAAGTAGCAAAATCAGCAGTCTTGTTTGATGTAATCAAAATATTCTTAAATGCACAAAAATAGATCCTGTAGAAAGGATACTATAAAAATATACTGACCTTAAGAATAAATGAATAAGAAAAGCTTCTATTACATTTTGCACAGCCAGTTACTTTGCCAAGCAAATGATACTCATATCCAAATAATCTCTGACCATTGTTCTCAAATGAGAATTAGCATATTGTTTGGAAAGAAAAATTATTGTTTAAAAATATTCATATCCAGTCATCTAAGCAAGACCCAAGGGAGGGACATTCTAAGAGGAAAAAAGATACAGATGGAGAAAGAACATACAGTAAGAGGAAAGAGTAAAATGGTTTGGCTATGAGAACACTTCAGGTGTGCCTCGCAAATCCAAGTTTGACTATTGGAAGGAGGAGTTATTTTATTAGAACCCTTTCCCCTGAGAGCTCTCATGATGAGCTAGTCTTATTAATCAAAACTAAAGTCCTTTAAAGACCAAGAGTTCCTTATGCCAAGAGCACTTCACCTGAAAAAATCTGACATGAGAATCATTCCCCTGGGAGTAAGGTGGTTTTTATTCAGATTGGTTATTTTGTACTCTATTCATTCCCCTTCCTATCAAACATGCAAACATGGTCATACCATTTTGGGATTTACTTCCACAAGATCTTCGGGGAGAGCATACACTCCAGCTCCAATTCTTTTAGCCATTGACACTACATGTCTATTATTTGAGGAGATAAAAATTAACATGAAATTCTTCTCTATTAAGGATGCTGCCATATAAGTCATATATTTCATCTTAAATAATCATTTGACTGAGATGTAAAATTTCCCTATTGAAAGTTCAAATCAGAATGATTTCATTTTTTGTTTTGTTTGATATTGGTTTTGAGTTCACTTTTGCTTTTAAGGTTCACTTTTATGATAGAGCATGTTTTAAAACTCTGCTATTTGGGATTGATAATATTTATTCATTCATTTTCTACAATGTGAAATGAGAGTTAAGCTTGAAGTAATGACTATATGAAAATAAAATTTTAGGGTGCTGCCTATGGCTCAAAAGAGAAGGGCCCCGGCCCCATATGCTGGAGGTGGTGGGTTCAAATCTAGCCCTGGCCAAAACCTGCCAAAAATAAAATAGTAGAAAATCCTCAGGCTTGAAACCCAAGACAGGAAAATTAAATTTTATGTATATATATATATACATATATGTACATATGTATATGTATGTATGTATGTTTATATATATATTATATATATATATATATATATATGTAGTAAAGGCTGCCTGTGTCGTCGATGTTGATATTCTTATTACACATATAGTAAGTTAAGACACTCTCACGTGGTGTCAGAGGTTTATGGTGGAAAATTATGCCACACACAGTGAATATTTCTAAATATTTAAAGGAGAGGAGAGAGTCTACATTTCACACAAACAGAGTGGCTGGACCAAAGACTGGAAAGGGTAAGCAAAGTAAGGGACAAAAGACCTGCCATGTCCAGCCAGGGTAACTTTGCAAACACCTCAACTAATCCATAAAATGATTCTAGGTCTACTGTAACAGGAATCTTTAAAGTTGATTACATCATCAAGTTCCTGGAAAAAGAGTTTCAAGAGTTCTTTATAAAGGTTTATTACCTATAATATATAAATAAATCTTAATATATTACAGGTAATAAACCTTTATCATATCTGCTATAAATATTTCTCAAGGAAGAAATAATTCATGTGTCTAATTCTAAGGTTTTGCAGAAATGCTTCTTGGTGATCTTATAAAGCACTGTTATGGGTGGACTTTCAGCATATACTAGTGATTTTCACGGGTCACCCATAAATCCAAGTGACAGACATCTAGGCATTTGATAAAGAAGTGAACAGACAAGTATAAAATACATTCTAAATATAAAAGAAACTTTCAAAGTATATACTTCTGCAGAAGGATAGTAAGCATCCTGACACTTGTTCTGGAGGTCGCATCAAAAAACACACAAGAACAAATGTTTTTTCAAAAGGAAAAGGAAATCTATTACGTTGCAGGTGGCACAGGAAGATGAGGCCTAATGGAGTGAAATAGCATCCAAACACCGTGTTTAAAAGTAGAAGGGTTGTATTTTAGCTGGCATGGATGGGGCAGACCCAAACTCCCCATATAACCACGCTCTGTGCCTGGCTCAGTTGTCTCCTTTATAAGTTCAGTCAAAACGTCCCAGCCCATGAGTACCATTCTCAATAGTCAGTTTGAATCAAGCTGGAGAAGGGGACTCTGGCTTTTAAATAACTGCAGGCTTTTACAAGAACAGAAGCAAGAATTAGTTTCGAAGTACCAGGAAGTGAAGTTTTACAAATTCCTAGGAGCCGTGTCGCTATGGGGAGGACCTTGCAGGTGTGTCCGTGGGGTCACCTTGAGAAGAAGTCTGTTTTCTTAGACCTTTCCTTTTAGGGTATCTTCCCTCACTGGCAATGGAGGAAAAATGACAGATTGTATGTCTCAACATACTGATTTTTTTCCTACATAAAGCAGAAACAGAGTTTTTTGTTTGTTTTTGTTTTTTTGAGACTGAGTCTTACTCTGTCACCGTGGGTAGAGTTCTGTGGCATCATAGCTCCCAGCAACCTTACACTGTTGGTCTCAAGAGATTCTCTCCACTAACCTGCGCAGTAGCTAACTATAGGCACCCACAACAACATCGGGTTCATTTTTTCAATTTTTAGTAGAAATGGAGTCTCACTCTTGCTCAGGCTAGTCTGAAACTCCAGAGCACAAGCAAACCACCTGCCTATGCCTCCCAGAACAATAGGATAACTAACATGGGCCACCAAGTCCACCATCACAGAGCTCTTAAGAAAGATGCTCTATTGTTATTCAACTACAGTTAATGTCCCATATCAGCTGAAGACACGATTGTTGTCTCTGCTGCCCATCTTGGAGGCCTACCCCCATGTCAGCAGCTCAGAACCTCTGCTAATCAGCTAGGCCCATACCACTAAATCCACCTTCCTAGTGAAAAATAACAAGACATTTACCTGCCTCTCTTGACTACTGCCAAAGGTAGGGATGCAAGTCTCAGTTTTGAAAAGAGTTAAAGACACAGAAAACATTTTTGCTATTTTTTGAGGGTATTTTCTCTGTTACATATTCTACACTCTCAATTTTACACTTCCATATCTATGGGAGGGAGGGGTGCTACTCTATTTCAATACTAGTATTTGAGAGTGTGTTGTAGCATAATAATAGGAAATATAAGTAGAAAGGTTAGTGACCAAGGCTTTTGTTTCCCTAAATTTTCCCTGAAATGTTACCGACATGAGGCTGGGTGTGGTGGCTCACAGCTGTACTCTTAGCACTCTGGGAGGCTTAGGGCAGTGGATCCCTTGAGCTCAGGATTTTGACCCAGCTTGAGCAAGAGTGGAGGCTCTGGCTCTACTTAAAATAGAAAAAAATTAGCTGGGTGTAATCTTGTTCTGTTGTCTTTGGTAGAAGTTATAAAGTCAGCAGCTTGTTCTGTCTTATGCAGAAGCTGTGAACTTATACAAACCATGGCTTACAGTGGTTTGTAGAGGATTCCTAGTAATTTTCAACATTCAGTGCTTCTGATGAAATGGACGTCGATTAGAGTAGGAGTGTTGAGGGTCAGGGATTCCCTGAACCCAGTTGCCCTGGTTCAATTACTGGGCTGAACTCTAGTAAAGTTCAATCGAGGCACAGTGGTAACTGAGAGCAATAGTGAGTGGAAACTGAGAACAAACCTGTAGCTGCTCAGGCAGTGTGGATAGACAATTTCAGAGATACACACATTTCAGGGTAACAAAGAGAGATTTTATTTAAGAAGAACAAAGAGAAAGTTTAGAGCACTTCCAAAAAGAGTTGAAAGTAGGTCTCTCACGTGGAGGAGAAAAGGTGAGAGAGACAGAGAGGCAAAGATGGGTAGGGGTATAAATACTCTCTCCATTTCAAATTGGTTGCAAGTCTTTCATTGGCTTCTCTGGGCCTCTGGGCTGTATTGCTCTTTCCTATTGGTCATTGATGGTCTCTTTCTATTGGCCATTGGTTACCTAGGTGACTTCATGCACACATTCTTATGGGTTCTCCAGAATTCTTTGTTCAATAGGCCAGGTTTTCTTTTCCCCCTGTTTAACGCCCCCTTTTTAGTGTCCCTTCTCAAGGAGGAAGTCATGTACATTTACTTTTTAAAAGGAATTAAAAAAAACGTAATTGTTGTAAAATGCAAACTAGTATTTTTTTGAGACAGGGCTTCTCTTTTTTTTTTTTTTTTTAGATGAAATCTCACTGTCACTTTTGACAGATTGCTGTGGCACCACAGCTCACAAGAACCTCAAACTCTTGGGCTTAAGGGAACCTCTTGACTCAGGCTCCAAAGTATCTGGGACTACAGGTGCCTGCCACAATTTCAGACTATTTTTGTTGTTGTTTTGTTGTAGTTGTCATTGTTGTGTAGCATTGCTGGGCCAGGTTGGAACCTGTCAGTCCTGGTGTATGTGGTCGGTGCCCTAACCACTGAGTATGGGCGTCTAGCCTTTTCTCTCTGTTTCTTCGCCTACAGAGCTATGGTGTTATCATAGCTCATTGCAACATCAAACTCCTGGGAGCCAGCAATCCTCCTGTCTCAAACTCAAGGTACACTTTTAAGTTAAATATTTTATTGTTTTCCTGGTGTTGTGATGGGTAAAAGACTATGTCCCTGCCTAGTCTCCCACTGATAGTTGAGAATGGGAGTCAAAGACACATAAGATTCAAACTGCACAGTGTGTGTACCAATGTGTCAAGCTCTGAGGTATGAGTTTTCTGTCATTGTCTATTCTAACATAAGTCTATTTCTGAGAGTGAAGTATTAGGAATCTGGGAAACAGCCTTTTCTTTGAAAAGGCATTGAGCCTTCTCTATGGCCTTTATCACCTGGGCTTTATAAAAAGGCAGTAGATTGAGTCACTTTTGGAATCAATATGCCATAGAAAACTCTAACTGTAAATAATCAGAATACGGATGCTTTGAACTAGAAACACTCCTTTATTTATTTATTTATTTTACTAAATAATAACCACATACATCATGTATATATTAATGCATTTATGGGGTACAATGTGCTTATTTTATATAGAATTAGAAATGCTTACATCACACTGGTTAATATATACTTCATCTTGTTTACTTAATTATTCTGTTAAGATATTTATACTCTAGACCAATAGATCTGACATGCACTCTTGCATTATGCACCATAGGCGTGATCCCACCATTCACCCTCCCTTGATCTGATGTCCCCCCACCCTCCCAGCCCCCCTCCTCCCTCCTTCATCCTGGGTCATAGTTCTGATCTATTCTTCTTATGAAAGTATGAGTGATTGTAAATTGATTTCATAATATCACTGAGTACATTGCATATTTTTTCTTCCATTTTTGAGATATTTTACTAAGTAGGATTTGCTCCAGTTACATCCATGTAAATGTAAAAGAGATAACATTTCCATCTTTTTTAAGGCTGCATAATGTTCCATGATATACATACACCAAAATTCATTAATCCATTCATGAGTCAATGGGCACTTGGGCTTCTTCCATGACTTGGAAATTATAAATTGCGCTTCAATTAACAATCTGGTGTAAATATCTTTGTTGCCAAGTGATTTTTGGTCTTTTGGATATACACCTAGTAGAGGAATTGCAGGATCAAATGGCAGGTCTATATTTAGATCCGTGAGTATTCTCCATACTTCTTTCCAAAAGGGATGTAATAGCTTGCACTCCTACCAGCAGTGCAGAAGTGTTCCCTTTTCTCCACATCCACACCAACATCTGTAGTTTTGGAATTTTATTATGTGAGCCACTCTTATAGGAGTTAGATGATATCTCATAGAGGTTTTTTTTTTTTATTGAATCATAACTGTGTGTATTAGTTCAATCATGGAGTACAGTGTGCGGGCTTCATATACAATCTAAGATAATTTCATCCGTCTATTCGACATAACATTTGTGAGATTTTCTCGTTTACTGTGTGAGAACTTTTGTGTTCTGCATTTAGTAGTTTTCTCCTGACCCTTCAAGGATGCACCTCAAGTGTGATCTCACCCTTTATCCTCTCTCCCCCTACCCTTTCCCTCCCCTTCCCTCCGTCTCCCCTTTTCCCATCTTCTTGTGCAATAACTGGGTTGTAGCCTTCACTTGAAAGATATAAATTTGCTTCATATTAGGGGTGTATACATTGGATACTTTTTCTTCCATTCTTGAGATACTTTGCTAAGGAGAATATGTTCCAGCTGCATCCATGTAAATATGAAAGAGGTAAAGTCACCATCTTTCTTTAAGACTGCATAATATTCCGTGGTATACAAGTACCACAATTTATTAATCCATTCGTGGATCAATGGGCACTTGGGCTTCTTCCATGACTTAGCGATTATGAATTGGGCTGCAATAAACAATCTGGTATAGATATCTTTGTTGTAATGTGATTTTTGGTCCT
>CAUYRH010149725.1:0-12888 GCA_963574655.1 Perodicticus potto | reverse complement strand
ACCAAGAGATGAACCCAGCTACTTATCGTCATTAGATCTTTGACAAGCCTATCAAAATATTTAGTGGGGGAAAGACTCCCTATTTAACAAATGGTGCTGGGTGAACGGGCTGGCAACCTGTAGAAGACTTAAACTGGACCCCCAACTTTCACCACTAACAAAAATTGATTCTCACTGGATAAAAGGCTTAAACTTAAGACATGAAAATATACAAATATTAGAAAAGAGTTCAGGGAAAACACTTGAAAAATCGGTCTGGGGCATTATTTTCTGAGGAGGACCCCACTGGCAATTGAAGCAACACCAAAAATCCATTACTGGGATCTGATCAAAGTGAAAAGCTTCTGTACATCCAATTATTGTCTTAACACAATAATTCAGTAAATGAAACAAAGTGTGTGATGTAAACACTCCTAATTCTGTATGAAATCAGCACATTGTACCCCATAAATGCATTAATGTTTACGTGATCTATGTGTTTATGATTTAATAAATAAAATAAAATAAAAAGTAGAAGCATTTCACAATGCAAACTAATGTTTATACTTCTCAGTTAGGATGGTGATTGGTTTCATACCTTCTAATAAATCAAAATGGAAAGACAAAAAAATGGGTTTTTAAAAAAGTATGTGGTATGAACAAGTGTGCAGACATTTTTCATAGATAACCTTCCAGCTTTAAAAAAGAGTAAGAACCTAAAACCTCTTTCTAGGCTGATTGGTGAGAACCATCTCCAATGTGAAGAGAGTATGACAAGACTGGGGAAGACAGTTTCTTATAAAATGTACAGAAACCTACACAGAGAGACAAGGAAAATGATACAACAGAGAATTATGTTCCAAGTAAAAGAAAAAGATAGGTCTCCACAAACTGATCCTAATGAAAAGAGAGATGTGATTTAACTGACAGAAAATTCAAAAGACCAGTTATAAAGATGCTCCATCAGGATAATGTACAAACAAACTTAGACTATCAACAAAGATACACTCATGCGCGCACACACACACACACACACATACACACAGAGAGAAATCACAGAGCTGAAGAATAAAATAACTGAACTAAAAATTCAATAGAAGAATTCAACAGAAGACTAGTATAAGTGGAAGAAAAGACTGGAAAACTTGAATATAGATCCTTGGAAATCATCTAATCCAAAGAAGAAAAATAAAATGAATAAATAATTATAGAATTTAAAAGCATGAAGATAGCTTTAAAAACTTGTGATAACATTAAATGGAAACATATAAGCATTATTAGGGTCTCAGGAGAACATTTATATAGTAAAAGTGACAGAAAAATCATTCAGAGAAGTAATGGCTGAAAAATTCACAAACCTGGGGAAAGACATAGAAATCCAGATCTAGCAACCCCAAATGATATCAAATAAGATGAATTAAAATCAACTCACTCTGAGACACATTATAACCAAATTTTTCAAAAGTTAGAAAGAAATAATTTTGAATGTAGAAAGAAAACAAAACTTGTTATATAAAGGAGAACTTCCACAAGACTGTCAGTGGATTTTTCAGCAGAAACCTTTCAGACAAGAAGACAATGGAAGAAAAAATGCTAAAAGAAAAAAACTTTCAACCAAGAGTACTATACCAAACAAGCCTGTATTTAAAAAATGAAGAGGGAAAATTTTTTTCAGAGAAACAAAGACTGAAGGAGTTTGTAATCACCAGATTTACATTACAAGAAATGCTAAAGGAAGTTCTTAAATTTGAAATGAAAGAACACTAAACAATGTTCTGGCAATGGTAAATATATAAACAAAAAAGAATATTTATAATTACAATAGTAGTGAGTGAATCTGTTATCATCCTATCATAAAAGTTAAAAGATAAAAGCAGTAAAACACAAATGTAAACCAATGGAACAGAATAAAGGGCCTATAAATAAACACAGGCATATACCATCAACTAGTTTTCAACAAGATCTCCATGATTATATAATGGGGAGAGGATAGTTTCTTCAACAAATGGTTTTTGAGAGAAACTGAATATCTATGAGCAAAAAAATAAAAGTGTACCCTTATATTAGACAATACACAAAAACCAACTCAAAGTGAATTAGATACCTAAACATAAGACCTGAAGTTGTAAAACTTCTAGGAGAAAATTTGGAGAGAAGCTCTTTGACATTAGCTTTGGGAGTAATTTTTTTTAACACCACAGCTAAAGCACAAATGAAAGCAAATTAAACAAGTGGATTACAACAAACTAATAAGTTCTGCACATCAAAGGAAACAATCAGAAACATTAAGGGCCATCTATAAACTGGGAGAAATTCAATGATCACCATATATATCTAATAAGGGTTAATCTCTAAGGCAAAAAAAACAAATAAACTAATTTTTTAAATGGGGAATTGAAGAGGGACCAAGATGGTGGACTAGAAGCAGACCACAAACACCATTTTCAAGGAGAAGAGCTAAAGTTGTGAGTAGATGTTCACTTATAGATGGACTGTCTTAGAGAGATCATTGTAAATCATCAGAGAAGTGACTAGAGACAAAGTGAAGGATCAGGAGGTGGGGTGATCCACTCAGCAAGATCAAAAAGCACCTGGTGGAAGCATCAACAACACATGGGGATGGATCAGAAGAGAATCCTTGGTCTCCACACTTCCCATGAAGACACTGCAACTTAATCTGTGTGTGAGCCCCCATACACGCACAGGAGGCCTCCCAACCGATCCCTGAGCTGCTCAGAGACTGTGCAGTAACACTGCACCAGAGAGCAGGCACAGCCAAGACCCACTGACTTCTGTTCCCTGGTCACTCCAACTGTTGCCATTCTTAGCTTTCAGACCTGCACCTGGTCTTCATAGGGATTGGCTTCCCTGCAGACACCTCCACATCACCCTTGCTGGGCTCAGGAAGGAGCATGGAAGGCAGATGCTCTTATGTGCCCCACTGGACACCATTTACATGGACTGGAAATCATGTAAATCATCTTTCTGCCACCAGGGGACTTGAGCAGAGCAGTGCACTCAATATTCACTTGTGACCACTGAGAAGTGCTGCAACAACAGCAGCCACAGCCATATTTCTTCAGCAAAAGAGCAGCAGTCACCTGGCACCCAACCCACAGTCTCACACTCTACCTGGTGCTCTGCCTGGTGCCCTGCCTGTGGTTCCAAGCCAATACAAAAATCATGCATATCCCTGATGGAGATCAAGGAAAAGTAAAAGTAATGGAAAGCCTATTTGAGAGACTAACAGAAGAAAACTTCTCTGTTATGACTAGAGGTTCAAATACAAGATGGTTGATGATTGAATACAAGGAAGATTCATAGAAAATAGGACATCACCAAAACACATATTCAAAAACTTGGCCAACGTCAAAGTGAAAGAAAATCCTATAAGCTTTGAGACAAAAGCAACAACTAAATTACAAAGCAAACCCATCAGACTAACAGCAGACTTCTCAGCAGAGACCTTATAAGCCAGAAGGGATTGAAACCCCACTTTTAGTTTCTGTAAACAAAACAACAACATCCAAGCATTTTGTATTCTGAAAAACTAAGTTTCGTAAGTGATGGAGAAATAATGTCTTTCTCAAAAAAGCAAACACTAACGGAATTTCTAACCACTAGACCTGATCTACTCAGGTATAGTGCACTATACATGGAACAGAATGTTACACACCAGTATAATAATGCCCCAAAGATATAGCTCACAGCTCTTATAAAACGATGGCGTAAGGGGAAAACAAAACAACAAGGTATCAGTCAACATGAGGAACGGAACAATATCGCACATATCAATACTAACACTGAATGTAAACTAGCTTAATAGTCCCCTTAAAAGATACAGATTGGCTGAATGGATGAAAAACATGACCAGAGTATAGTCTCTCTCCAAGAAACCCACGAACCTACAAGAACTTTCATAAATTCAGGCCAATGGGTGGGAAAAATATTCCATGTAACTGGTAACCGAAAGTAAGCAGTTGCTGATAAAACAGACTGGAAATCAACAACGGTTAGAAAAAAAAAGACAAGCACGAGAGGCGGAGCATGATGGTGGATGGGAAAGATGTTTAGTAGAACTCTTCTGGAGTAACTGGGAAGAGGGAAAGGGCCAGATCAAATCTGGTGTGGAGAATTAGTGTGGAATTGTGGCTCAGGATGCGTAGGGAGGTGGTGAACTACTGGATTCAGTGTGCGAGCCAGCGCTGTGGAGACCTGACACACTAGTCAAGTTTCTGCCAGGCTGCCCTGGCCAGGGAAGTGGTGGTGATGACCAGGGGGGCGATCCTGGAGGTCCCAGGAAAAGCCTTTCACAATTTTCAGTTCTTGGAGAAAGCTATGCATTGAATGGAAATATTGGAGGATGTGCTCCTGAGTGCTGTTTGGTGGCCAGCTTGGAGTGCTGTGTAGAGCGATTCTGAGGCAATTTGGCAGTGGATGAGACATCCATACTAGGAAGGTTCCCGCAGACAGAGGGGCAGCCATTTTCATAAAGGTCTCCAGAAAGTCCTGAAGGAAGGCATCTTGCTGGGGGACTATGGCACTGAGGTCTGAGTTCTGCCTGCTGGGAGCAGACCTCCACTTGTGACAGTCCCAGGGACTCCCACACTCCACGGGAACTATTGTCAGGGGAAACTGTGAGACCTGCCTCTGAAAAATTTTGTGGAGTTATGGGATCCCAAATTGGCAGGGTCGGAGTACTGAGCAGGTAATAGGGCAATCATCCCGGACAATTAAGCTAGGAAATAGATCTAAGCCTGGGAACCAGAGAGAGGTTAACAGCTGTGCTGTCCCTACCCCTAAATTCACAGTGCCACCTGGTGTCCAGACAGTATATTGCAACAAAAATATATTCCTACTAAAGTTGGATCCCTGTCATATATTTTGTTGTTGTTGTTGTTTCTTTTTTCTTTCTTGTACTTATCTTTGTTAATTTTTTTTCTTTCCTTCCTCTATAGGTTTCTGAGGTTGCTTACATCAGGCTATTTGAGCTTTTTAAATTTTTTTTCGATGTGTTTTGGTTTTTGCTAAGTTGTTTGGTTGCTTCTTTTCCTAACTTCCATTTTTACATTTAAGAAGAGGACAGGCTCTTGTACTTTTTGGTTATAGAATTTTAGATTCATTTATTCTATCTCCCTGTTTCACTCCTCTTCATTTTTTCAGTTGATAGAGACTCTTCTACTTTTCTCATCTCTCCCACATAATGTGTTTCTGGATCAGCGAAGATATCTCCTCCCTTTTTTTCTTCTTTGTTTGTTGTATTTCTTCTTTCTTTCTTTATTCCTCTTCCCTCCTTCTCCTTCATTTTATTCAATGGTATTTTTAATTTCCTTTATCTATTCTTATTTTATTTTTTTTCCTTTATTTCTCACTTCCCCTGCCCTTTCCCTGTGGTCTAGCAAGTAGGCCAAACCAGTGGTCTGGCTCAAGGGGGCCAGGAGAACATTCTATCATTTTTGACATGAAGAAAGTATTAGCAAGATCACACTGCAGAAGTTTTCTATTTCTTTTTCATCCTTACTCAATTTTTTCTTCTTTATTGTTTTTGCTCTTTTTCTTTTCTTCCTGTTTTTGGCAGAGGAAGACTCTGGCTGTGTTCAGGCTGTTAAGGAGTGCCTGATTTGGAGGAACCCACCCAGCCCAGCTTCTCAAAACCCTTGAGATATAGGAGTGGCCTTAGCACCATGCTGAACAATACCATTTCTTCTATCATGCTCATCCTTCCTTCCTGTCCTCCTCTCCTGTTTCTCAATTTTATTCTGTTAATCCTAACTCCCCTTACTTCCTTTTTCTTTCCTTTCCTTTTCTTTTACTCTTTCCTTCTGTTTTCCTCTTTCCCCCCCTTCCTCTCATTTCTCCCTGCTCACTCTAACCCTTCTCCACCTTCTGTTCCCATACCAAGAGGACTCTTCATCATCTAAACTCTGAGACAAGGTAACATCAAGCAAAGGAGGAAGTGACAAGGAAAAAAGGAGCAAAAAAAAAAGTGAATAAGAAGAAAGCACACAAACAGCTTCTTTGCCCCTGTGCATAGTGAGATGGGGGAGAGAAGACTCCAGGCATCTTTGGCTTGTGGGCTCTCTCCAGAAACATCCCTTTATACATGCAGGGAGACAGCTAGTGATGTCTGGACCTCAGGAGGAGGACAAAAGCAGTGGAGAAGTGGCAAATGGTTGCGTTCATTCAGCCTGAGGTGGCCACAGCTGTAACTACAGCAGCAGTGAGATTGCAGACAGGAAAGGCCTTCCCTGTGGGTTGTTTTGTTTTTTGGACTTGGGCACTCAATTGAACTACCTTGGGAAAACTTGGGCAAGAGTTCAGATGACTTTAAGCATCTAGGGCCCTGGACTGACCTACTCAGCTGGAACAGAGCTAATATTGTTTGGCTGTGGGCCATGCATGCCAGCCATTGTTGGAGAACTTCCCCTGCAGGCTCTGCCCTCAGGGTTGCAGAGCATGGCTTGGGCTGGGAGACCTTGGGCGAGGGATCTAGTGAATGAGCAGCACTGAAGGCTGGGACTGAGATGCTGGGGAAGAGCTGAGCATTTAGAGTTTGGCAGTAGGAGGGTTTCCTTGTGACCTCAGCCCAAAGGGGCTTAGAGTGAGACCAGTTTAGGTGCACTGGATAAGTGTGCAGCCCCTTCAGGAGATATCACAGTGACAAATGCTTTCCTGGGAAAGCTTCTGCTTAGCCAAGGTTAATGGTTTAAAGTGTCTTTTAAGTGGGCTGAGGAGAGATTTAGGTTCTCAACCATGTGGGGTTTGAGAAATCAGCAGAAGCCACCAATCTCTATCTCATACAGCTGTGTCGGCCTTGTGATTAACATCTCATACCCCAGAAGATCACCTGTTGCCCAAACAATATTTAGCAAGATATATTCTCTTTGTTTTTTCTGGAGGTGGGTAAATTTCAATATTTTCCCTCTAGATTTTCTTCTTTCTATTTCTTTATTCATTTTTCTAGTTTAAATATAATTTTCCCCCTTTAATAATAAGAACTTCATTTTTGCTAGTGTTTCTGTTCCTATTATTTAGGTTTTGCCCAAATTTTATCCAGTGCAGTTTTCTGTTTGTTTGTTCTGATTTGATTTGTAGTATGTTTGTCTTTCCTCTGTGTTTGGTGGAGGTGAGGTACTGTGGCCACTCAGGCTGACAAAGAGACACTGACCTCAAAGGAACCACCCAACCCAGCATCCCCAGAGGTTGGGAGATTTTTAAGGTTGGGTCAAAGTACCCTACTGTAGACTTTTATTACTCCCGTCTGCCTCTTTCTGTGCCTGTCTTATTTTGTCAATATTCGTTTTTACTCACCCTCTCTCCTTTCTCTTTTTTCTTTTTTAAAATCTTTTTTTCCTTCTTGCTCTTCAATCTTCTCATCCTTTTAGTCCTGTACCAAAAAAGTTCATCAAAATCTTAGGCCAGAGACATGGTAACTTAAAGAGCAAGAGGAAGTGAAAGGAAAATTAGAGCAAGGAAACAGATAAAACACTTGCAATAGAAAAAACAGTCCAGAGCAACCCCCCAAAGGGACCATAACATAGCCACTTCATATCATTCCACCTATAAAGAAGTATTAGAAATGACAGAAGGGGAACTTAAAATACAGATGATGAAAACAATGAAGGAAATTGCTGAGAATGTGGGAAATAACAAAAAGGAAGTTCAAAAGCAGAATCAAATAAGAGATGAGCAATATGAAGAACATAGAAAGGATAAAGCAGAGCTGAAGGAATTGAAGCATTTAGGGAACTTACAGATGCAATAGAAAGTATGACCAACAGATTAGACCATGCAGAAGAAAGCATCTCAGAGGTAGAGGACAAAGCTCTTGAGATAACTCAGATAGTTATAGGGGCAGAAAAGAAAAGAAAGAAAGCAGAACTTTCACAAATAGAATTATGGGACCTTATGAAGCATTCAAACCTTTGAGTTACAGGTATCCCAGAAGGGGAAGAAGAATGCCCAGGGAAATGGAAGCCATACTAGAGAATATTATAAATGTAAATGTCCCAAATATCACCAAAGATTCTGACACACTCCTTTCTGAAGGCTATCGGACAATGGGTCATCTCAACTCAAATAGAGCTTCTCCAAGACACATTGAGATTAATCTGTCCAAAGTCAAGACAAAAGAAAAGATTCTGCAGACTGCCAGGTATAAGCACCAATTGACCTATAGGGGCAAATTCATCAGAGTGACTTCACACTTCTCTAATAAAATTTTAAAGCCAGAAAACTTTAATATACTTTAACAAAACAATTTCCAGCCCAGAATTCTATATCCTGCAAAGATAAGCTTTAAAATTGATGGAGAAATCAAATCTTTTACTGATATGCAAACATGGAGGAAATTTGTCACAACAAGACCAGCTCTACAGGAAATATTTCAACCTGTTCTACATACTGACATTCATAATGGATCACCAGCAAAGTAAGCACTCAGAAATTAAAGGACAGAACCAGCTTCCACAATGAAGCCAAAGATAAAACTAAGCAATGGATTTTCACAAAATAAGAAGAATAGAATGCTACCACACCTATCATTTATCTTAGTAAATGTTAATGGCATGCATTCCCCACTGAAGAGGCATAGAAAGGCTGATTAGATTATTAAGCACAAGCCATCCATACTCTGTCTGCAGGAAACACACCTAGCCTCAATAGACAAATTAAAAGTCCAAGATAAGGGTTGGAAGACAATTTTTTCACGCAAATGGAACTCAGAAGAAAAGAGAGATTGCAATCATATTTTCAGATACATATGGATTTAAAGGAAAAAAGACAAAAATGGACACTTCATATTGGTCAAGGGAAAAATACAACAAGAAGACATTTCAATTCTAAATATTTACGCACCCAAATTTAAATGCTCCTAGATTCTTGAAACAGACTTTAATTAGTCTGAGCAATGTGACATCATATAACACCATAATAGCAGGGGACTTTAACACTCCTCTTACAGAGCTGGACAGATCCTCTAAAACAGAAATTAAACAAAGATATAACAGAAGTAAGTGAGACCCTAAAACAACTGTGCTTGATAGGCATATATAGAACACTCCATCCCAAAGCTAAAGCATATACATTTTTTCTCATCAGCCCATGAAACATTCTCCAAAATTGATCATATCCTAGGACACAAAACAAACTTCAACACAATCAAAAGAACTGAAATTTTATCTTCTATCTTCTCAGACCACAAAGCATTAAAGGTGAAACTCAACTACAACAAACATGTTTCAACCCCACACGAAGACTGGAAATTAAATAATCTTATGCTAAATGACAGTTAGATGCAGGAATAAATAAAAGACGAAAACGTTAACTTCCTTGAACGTAACAACAATGAAGACACAAGCTACCAAAACCTGTGGGATACAGAAAAAGCAGTCCTGAGAGGAAAATTTATTCACTTTAGATGCCTACATTTGAAAAACAGAAAGAGAACACATCAAACTCACAAGCCCTCCTATGGAATTGGAAAAAGAAGAATAATGTAAGCCTAAACCCAGCAGAATAAAATAAATATCCAAAATTAAATCAGAGATTAATGAATTCAAACAAAAGAATCATTCAGAAAATTAATGAAACAAAAAGGTGAGGATTTGTTTTGAAAAAAATAAATGAAATATATAAACCTTTGGCCACACTAACTAGAAATAGAAAAGTAAAATCTCTAATAACCTCAATCAGAGATGATGAAGGGGAAATAACAACTGAAACCAGAGAGATACATGAGATTATATGTGAATACTATAAGAAACTCTATGCCAAGAAATTTGACAATGTGAAGGAAATGGATCAATATTTGTAATTGCACCCTCCCCCTACAGGTAGGAAAAATTTCTTTTGAACAGACCAATGTCAAGGACTGACATCAACAAACAATAAAAATCTACCAACAAAAAAATGCCCTGGTCCGGACCCTTCACTCCTGAATTCTATCAAATCTTCAAAGAAGAGGTTATTCCCATACTGCAGAAATTATTCCAAAAAATTGGAGAGGAAGGAGTCTTTCCCAACACGTTCTATGAAGCAAACATCACCCTGATATCAGAACCAGGAAAAGACCCAACTAAAAAGGAGAACTTCAGACCAATTTCACTAATGAATATAGATGCAAAAATTCTCAACAAAATCCTAGCCAATGGATTACAGCTTATCATCAAAAAAAGTCACACATCATGATCAAGTAGGTTTCATGCAAGGGATGCAAGGGTGGTTTAACATATGCAAGTCCATAAATTTTATTCACCATATCAACAGAAGTGAAAACAAAGCCCATTCAATCCTCTCAAAAGATGAAGAAAAAGCATTCGAGAAAATCAGCATCCTTTTCTAATTAGAACACTGAAAACTATAGGCATAGGTGGCACATTTGTTAAACTGATTGAAGCTGTCTATGACAAATGCACAACTAATGTTTTACTGAATGGAGTAAAACTGAAGGCTGTTCCACTTAGAACTGGAACCAGACAAGGTTTTCCTCTATCACCACTACTATTCAATATAGTGCTGGAAGTTCTAGCCAATACAATCAGGCAAGAGAAGTAAATAAATGGTGGAGGAGAGGAGGTCAAACTTTCCCTCTTTGCTGATGATATCTTATATCTAGAGAACCCCAAATACTCAACCAAAAGACTCCTAGAAGGGAACAAAAATATAGTCTTGCCTCAGGATATAAAATCAATGTTCACAATCAGTAGCCTTTTTATACACTAATAACAGCCAAAATGAAAGGCTATTTGTCTTATTGCTGTACTTGGGTAAATGAGGTGAAAGCTATGTTGATTAGTAGCATGTAAGCACTCCAATTTGTACAAATAATCAACACATCCAACACATTGAATGTACGTATGATCTATGTTCAAATGACTTAATTAAAAAAAAAAAGACCTGAAGCATCACGCCTATCAGCAAGAGATATTTTCTATCTTAGTTCTTCTATATACTCAAAAGATTTGTTGCATCATCTACTTTATCCTGGGAGGAAAATTAAAAGTAAGCATTCTTGGGTTAAAAAAAAAAAAAAGAAAGGCTAATGAAAAACTCACTTCATTTGCAACTCCCTTCACAATAACTTCAAAGAAAATGAAATACCTAGGAATATACCTAAAGAAAGATATGCTGGAACGCTACAAAGAAAATTATGAAAAACTAGGAAAAGCAATAACAGAATATATTAACAAATGGACATAGCATGTTCATGGCTGGGAAGAATCAACATTGTTAAAATGTCTATACTTCTGAAAGCAATCTACCAATTCAATGCCATCCCTATTAAAATACCACTCCCATAGGTCAGCGCCGGTGACTCACAGGATTTGGGCGCTGACCCCATATGCTGGAGGTGGCAAGTTCAAACCTTGCCCTGGCCAAAAACTGCAAAAAAAAAAAAAAAAAAAAAAATACCAATACCATAGTTTCAAGACTTGGAAAAATAATTCTTCTCTTTGTATGGAACTGGAAAAAAATCTCTTATAGCTAAGGCAGTTCTTAGTAATAAAACCAAAGCCTGGGTCATCAGCACACCAGACTTTAGGCAATACTACAAAACTACAGGGATCAAAACAGCATGGTAATGGCACAAAAATAGAGACATAGACATTTGGAATCCAATAGAAAACCAAGAAATGTTAAAAAAAAGAAAGAAAGAAAGAAAGAAAAAGCAAACCAGGGAATGAAACTAACATCTTACATTCACCTAATCCTCAATAAACCAAACAAGAACATACACTTGGGGAAACACTCCCTATTCACTAAACGGTGCTGGGAGAACTGAATATCCACGTGTAAGACTGAAACTGGACCTGTACTTTTCTCCACTTACAAGAATTGATTCAAGACGGATAAAAGACTTAAATTTAGGGCATGCAACAATAAAAATACTCAAAGAAAGAACAGGAAAAACACTGGAAGATATCATGGGGAAAGATTTTATGAAGAAGGCTTCAGGGGCAATTACAACTAAAAGAAAAAATAAAAAAAATGGGACTTAATTAAACTGAAAAACTTCTGTACAGCTAAGTAGACACTAACCAAAGCAAATAGACAACCTACACAATGAGAAACAATATTTGCATATTTTGAATCAGACAAAAGCTTGATAACTAGGATCTGTAGAGAGAACTCAAATTAATTCACTTGAAAAAACCCAAGAATTCCATATATAACTAGGCAAGAGAGATGAATAGAACCTTCTCTAAAGAAGACAGATGAAAGGCAAACACATGGAAAAATGTGTATCATCTCTAATTATTAGAGAAATGCAAGTCAAAACCACCCTGAGATATCATCTAAACTCAATGAAAATGGCCCACATCACAAAATCTCAAAACTTCAGATGCTGGGATGCATATGGAGAGAAAGGAACACTTTTACACTGCTGGTGGGACTGCAAACTAATACAAACTTTTTGGAAGGAAGTATGTAGAATCCTCAAAGAACTCAAGCTAGACCTCCCATTTGATCCTGCAATGCCATTACAAGGCATCTACCTAGAAGGAAAAAAAAAATCCTTTTATCATAAGGACACTAGAACTAGACTGTTTATTGCAGCTCAATTTACAACTGCCAAAATTTGGAAACAGTCCACGAACCCAAGAATGGATTAACAAGATGTAGTATATGTATACCATGGCATACTATTCAGCCACTAAAAAAGATGGAGACTTTACATCCTTTGTATTAACCAGGATGGAATTGGAACACATTCTTCTTAGTAAAGCATCACAAGAATGAGGAAGGATGAATCCTATGTCAAAGTCCTATCATAACTTTGATATGAAGACAATTAATGACCTAGTATATGGTAGGGGGTGGGGGAAGGGGAGAGCAGAGAGAGAGAGAAGGAGGGAGTAGGGTGGGGGGAAGAAAGAGCAGAGAGAAGGAAGGAGGAAAGAGGTGGGA
>CAUYRH010149724.1:0-62820 GCA_963574655.1 Perodicticus potto | reverse complement strand
ACTTGGGAGGCAGAGGCAAGAGACTTGCTTGAGCCCAGGAATTGGAGGTTGCTGTGAGCTGTGATGCCATAGCACTCTATCCAGGGTGACAGCTTGAGGCTCTGTCTCAAAAAAAAAAAGAAAGAAAGAAATGAAAACTGCTGGGAATGGAAAAAAGGGGCACAGAGAATTTCTGCCCCAGCATAGGAAGACTTCCACACCTGGACAGGGTCTGATCTCTACACTTAGAAAAGAATTTAGTTGGACAAGGGAGGGAGCAAATGGCATGCCTTCTGCTCATCAACTAGGTCTGCACCTCAGCTTGGTTACAGCTGACATTTGAGACACCATCTCTACTAAAAATAGAAATAGCTGGGTATCAAGCCACACACCTGTAGCCCCAGCTACTCAGAAGGCTGAAGCAGGAGGATGACTTGAGCCTAGGAATTTGAGGTCGCTGTCAGGTATAATTACCCACTATAATTTTGACTGGGCAATGAAGTGAGACTCTGTCCCCCATACCCAAAGAAGCTTGGCAGAGACAATAAAAACTGCCAATGCTATCCATGAAAAATGAGACTTGCAGTGGCAGCACATTAATTCTCAGGCCTCTTCACTATGTATTCCCTCCTAGCCGCTGCCTTGCTAATCACCCTGGGCTTCTGGGTCTCCACTATTATATATATTAGATCTGTCTACCATTCTCCTACTGTATGTAACATGTTTCTCTACTTTGTACACATTCTGTAATGTTTTATAGTGTGTTTTACTGTCCTGCTTCTCCTTGGAGCTTCACCTTCTAACTCCCTAACACAGCACCAGCCAGACTAACCTTCCTTAAACAACTTTGGTTATATCACCCCGCCTCTCCACAGACTTTAGGAAACAAAATTATTTCTGCTGCAAAGAGGAATCCGAGAGCTTCCACATCGAGGCCCTTCACTGTCAATGCAGACCTAGTTGATGAGCAGAAGGCACGCCATTTGCTCCCTCCCTTGTCCAGCTAAAATCTTAAGCTAACCCCAATGGCTTCCCCCCACATTGTTCTCACTGTGCTCAGTGAATTGTGTTCATTATTCTAAAGCTGCTCTCACGTCACTCACTTTCCTCAGTAACTTGGGAGTGTCTCTGTCTCCTCTCATCTCCCTTCCACTTATTACACTGACCGGTTCAAATCTCATATTTTCCCGCAAAGCCTCCTTGATGGCTTTGCAGAAAGGAACAAAAATAAAGTCTTGGAATTGTATTTGCCTCAGGGCAAAGTATTACTAGGCAGTTCCCAATATACCTATGTCCTTTAAATGGGGAATCAATATTGACAACAGATGCCAACAGAATTCTTTACCAAACTGGTTATGGGGCTTAAGAGAAAAAGAAGAGTCAAGGGTGATTCCAAGGTTTCTAGATTGAGTAACTAGAAAGTATTGTTACAGTCAACCAAGACACTTTGAGGGCAGGTAGGTTTGTGGAATATACTGTGTCTAAGATGCCTAGATATCCAGGGAGAGATATCAAATAAATTTATGAGTCACCAAAATATAAATGTCATTTACACTTCTAAATTGAATATATATTAGTTATCTATAAGTGTTAAGTGTATTAAGTTAGCTAGTTATAAATAGCAGTCTTACAATTTATAGTGAATGAAAAATAATTAACTGATTAATATAAGATATACATACGGCAAAAAATATAATGCACTACATCTAGCCTAATTCTACAAAAATTGCATTAACAGCAATAATGTCCCAGGGCAGTTCCAAGGCTGGATTCACTTCCTTAGCCTATCAAAGCATAATTCAGCCTTCAAAGCCCCAAATCCTCCGTGAAGCCTCCTTGGATGCCCACATTCTGAGCAGGAAGTTCCGACCTCTGTACATGCCCCGATGTTGCTCATTTTTTACCAATTTGGTCTAATTAAGTGTATGTTTCTCCCATCACAGTCAAAAGCCAGCTCCTGCAAGTCAGGGCCAAGTCTTACACATGCCTGTGCTGCCAGAGAGTACACAGAGCTGGGCACGTCAAATACCTTTCTGACATGTTACTACTGGTTGAGTAACACGAAATCAGGTTTGAACTTTACAGATAATTTCATTCACTTAAGTTTCCAGAAACAGAGCTCTATTCTTTTAATGACATCAAATGCTGGACCTACAGCTCTGATACTACATGCATCAGATAAAATGTGTTCTATCTGAACATAAATAAAATGTAAGCATTAAATAATAAAAAACAACATTCTCATTCCACACAATTAAAGGTTATCTCAGAACAAGAATCATAATGAGTTCTCTATTTACATTTTTGTTCTTCAAATGCAAAACATTTTTTTTAAAAGCCTCTGTAAGTTGTCAGAGTTTTGAAGTATGTGGCAGGAATTTTGAGCAGCTCACCAAAACTGTAATCACTGTCTTCTGCTGCAGAAAAGTGAAATTGCTAATTAGATTTCTGCTCCTTAGTACACCAATTCAGAATGGATGCTGTGCTCCTCCGTGTTCACGTTGGCAGGCAGCACAGTCTCTAATTGACTTTTTTCTAGGACTTTTCTTTCCACCAAATTCCTTTCTTTTCTCCATATAAAATTTCTAGACCTCCCAAAGAACTACAAACAGCACTTAAAGTTAGCAGCACTAAGCAGCCTTGTCACTTTTTTTACCAGCAGGAGCTAAGAACCAGAATTTCTCTTCAATTAAGAAATAAAATATTCATGCTGTTTCACTTAAATAGAAAAAAAATCAAAGCTTAAATAAATTAAGGGTAAATTAAGTCAAATGTGAATGCAAGCAAGGAGACGCTGCTGCAGCTAATTGGAATGGCTGTGTACTTCTTTCATTTCCTCATACAAAGTTCAGAAATCTACAAAAAAAAGAAACAGTTCATGAAATTTGGACCCAATTTCAGTCACTTGCACCCATGTATCACACTTCAAAGGGTCAAAAGTTTTGGAAACATACTTCAAATGAAAGTTTTACATCTTACTTATAAAAATAGTGAAATAACTGGGCGGCCCCTCTGGCTCAGTGGGTAGGGCTCTGACCCCATGTACCGAGGGTGGCGGTTTCAAACCAGGCCCTGGTCAAACTGCAACAAAAAAAATAGCTGAGCGTTGTGGTGGGCGCCTGTAGTCCCAGCTACATGGGGAGGCTGAGGCAAGAAAATCGCTTAAGCCCAGGAGTTGGAGGTTGCTGTGAGCTGTGACGCCATGGCATTCTACTTAGAGTGATAAAGTGAAACTCTGTCTCTTAAAAAAAAAAAAAAAAAATTAGTGAAATTCCTAAAATGCCACGACAAAAGCTCATCATATCCAAGCCACGTGACTTGTACATGGCCTCTTGACCTTGACTGTCTTTTAAAGCACAAATCAAATCATTTTATCCTTTATATATGTTAACTGAAAAAACTAAGGAATGGCATTAATAATTAATAATGGTGGCAGGAATTTGGCCTGCAAGGAACAATGATCAGAATGAATACCTCACAGGACCAGCGTGGCTGCTCCAGTAATAGAGAACCCCTTCTAAGGTGTAGTGATGCATAGAGGGATTTGGAGCTTGCTATTGGTGGAGTTCTCTGGGCTGCAAATCAAAGATAACTTGCGAGAGGTCAAAGCACAGATTCACAGTTGCATAAGCCGTCACCTGGAATGCCTTCGGGGCATTAATAATTCTTAAATGTATCTTCTGGCATTCCAGAAATGTCACAGAGATGTCGCGCCTGTTCTCTGATATGTCTGTTTCTTCCTTCCTGGTTTATAATCTGCAACTTGGTCTTACTTTCCCATCAAAAATCTCTATCTCATGAAGGTTATGTCAAACAGTTGGATGAAAATATTTCAGATTTTATATGAAGCCCGTACACTGTACCCCATGATTGCATAAAAAAAAAAATCTCTTAGTTTCACATTCTCATTGGTCTCAGCTTAAAACCAAGGCTCAGAGTAAAAAGTTCCTACATCTTATTTTCAGAAACTAATCTTCCTGTTTGGTGAGTAGGCATCATTTCAGAGTACATGAGAGCCTTCCACTCTTTCCTTCCACCATAGCCAAAATGCTATGGTGCACAGGATGATAAGAACCAGCTGAGCGGCCCATCACCTCTGGGATTTCCACACTAGCAGAAAAAGGTTCCCTAGTTTGTGGAGAAACATGCTGGGGTCCCAGCAACAAGTTCCGACAGCTTCACTACAGAGCACTGTACATCACCCTAGAGGAAACAGGATGACTAAGCATACAGCAGTGGCTTTCTCTCCATCCAGCTTGAAGCCATTTCTACGAGACCGTATACAGAATTCTCTGCCTTATCCCTGCCCTAAACTCACCAAAGAGAACCCTAAGTCTAAGGAGCCATAGAATCTGGTGTTAAAAGAATCACAGTACAGGTTTGAAAAAATGAGTATTTCTT
The DNA here is from genome assembly GCA_963574655.1 of Perodicticus potto. Lineage (NCBI taxonomy): Eukaryota > Metazoa > Chordata > Mammalia > Primates > Lorisidae > Perodicticus > Perodicticus potto. The sequence goes on along the minus strand of CAUYRH010149724.1, from coordinate 58,440 downwards.
CCACAATCTTTGGCATTGTATTTGATTTAATTATTCATGGTTTTTACCAAAGTTACCTGATCACCAGCGATAGACAGTGAAGGAATGAACATTTACCAGGTGAAAAAAATCTCAGCAGAGTGGACCTTTCAGAGGGGTGTGTAATAATTCACACTCCAAGTCCAAGTCAATGAATCCCCAAACTGAATGTGATCACATTTGTTTTACTTAGTTTTACCTTGTTTTTACAAAACAGTTTCAAGAAGCAACTTCAAAACAGTTTCAAGAAGTAAATTTAAAGTATTTAAATTTGTAATTAATAAGTTTTATTTCCTAAATCAAACTTAAGGTTAAGAGCTAAAAGTAAATAAGCTAAATTTCTAGGTTAATGACTATGACATATAGACAGTAAATCAGTCATTGGTTAAGAGATGATAATCAGAAAGGTCTTTATGATGTTTTCCTTGATATTAAATAACATGGAATGTGAAATTATGTTATAATTAAAGTACATAATACAAACTTTTCCAAAATGAGGTATAAAATCTATAACTTTGATTTATTTATTAAAGCACTACTTTTTGATTCAAAGAACTGTCCCATCTGCAATGCTATTCTCTCAACCAATTTTGTACACTTATGAAGTCAAAAGCTTCAACCAAGTGAAATGAAATTGTAAATGACAATATGTAGTGTACATCTAAGGTAGACTTTAATATCAACTTATGATTTACCTTAATATTATAGAAGTATTGACATGATGACATTTTATTTTTAATTGTCAGTTAAAGCCATCTAATATATAACTTTAAGTAACTAGCAACCAATAACCAATAACTCAAAAACAGTTAACTTCTTCTTTAGTTAAATATTTTTCTTTACATTGCCTCTATGGATTGACATTATAGATTATAGCATTGAGAAAACATCTCAATTTTGTTTTTGCGAGGAGTATGTGTGAAAACTTTCTAAAATTAAGCAGCTAACCCTCCATCCTATTCTTGGGACTCACCATGACCTTGCAGCTTTATTATTCTTAATCATCTTGTAACTTGCTGCCCTTGCTTGTCAAATTACAGCTTGTCTGGATGCTGGAATGCTTTCTAGTTAGTGGTAGTCTAAGGATGGGTCAGGTCTAATTTAAATCTTATGTTATGTCCAATTCTCTCCCTGGTACTTTGATCCCAATTGTTACACTACCCTTGGAAAGGAAATAAATATCAGTTCCATTATCTTAAATATGTTCAAATTTAAGAAACTCAGAATGACAGAAAAGATGTATCAGTCAGGGTCTAAATAGAGAAAGAGAAAGCACTATAAATAAAAAATTAAATGAAGTGAATTTCATTGAGAAATTGGTTATTCTTGTGAAGGAGAAGCTGAGAAGACAAACTGGACATGACAGTGTAAGCCAGAGATGTAGCAACAGCAGGAAACCACCAGTATTGCAAAGCTGAAGAGACAAAAGGAAGAGTCAGTGGACAGGACAGACCCCCACAGGACAGGGTGAGCTGATACAAGGTGGAGCTAAGGAGATCTGTCCAGCGTGGAAGCACAGAGGAGACAGAGAAGCTGCCAGAAATGCTACCGAGGCAGAAAGGGAAGGAGCGAAGTGCCGAAGCTTTTCCCTCCCTTTGGCCCTCCTGTGTTCCTTTCCAGACGCCTGCTAAGTGAAGCCCCTGTGGGAAGTAGATGCAGAAGAGCAGACTGAAAGAGAAGAATGGTTCTGAGGGAAACAGATGAGGACAGGCAGGAAGCAGAAGGAAAGGGGATGGAAGGCGAGCAGCTCTCCAATAATGAAAAGAAGCACAGTCAATCGAATGGGAGTTCTTAGGACAACTCAGAATCGGGGCAACTGCCAGAGTACCCATTCCTACACCTTGCCTAAGAAACCAGCATGCTGACCCAGTTTGTTTGCTTCTCTGAGCCAGATGAAAGCTATAAAAATTCTAATGTGAGCTGCTTTCTCAGGCAAAGGAGCATTGTTTCATTCTTAAAGATTCAAGATTGATATTCAATTGCATGTTGAAAAGTACCTCTGATAAAACACAATAACTAAGCATTTTCCTCTAGTGAATAACAGAGAAAAGCTCCACTGGGAAGCTTTTCCTTGGGGGGAAAAATGTCAATGGCCAATCATCCCACTGGGATACAATCAATTGAACAGAAGTCTGCAGTGGGGGGAGCAGTTACGGCAATGCTCCTGAAGGTTCTGTAAATACACTGTCATCAACAGCTTTTGTGTAAATGCCTCTAATGCCTCTGGGCTGGAGAGCAAACATGTAAGGTGTGAGATTGCCTTTAGTCAATGTACTCTATTGGACTCTATTATTGAGGAAGAGTGTCTACAGAAGAGCTCAGAACCAAACTTTAATACAAAAATAATTGCAGAAAATGATGACTAATAATATGGGTGCCAAAATTCTGATTCCAAGCTAAAATTTCAGAGTACTCTACTATTTGATGAATAACTTCTGACTAATGGAGAATTATCATGGGAATGAATTCTCTATTTTCAAATAATGTGGCTGCAATAAAGACCCAATTTATCTTCCTTTTGGTGTACAGGAACCCCTTTAGAATCTTGGAGTATATTCTAGATCTAGATATACACGACATTAAACAAAATAGTAAAGAAAAATCTGATTCTTTGGATCCCCTGTGGTTAACACTTGGCATGATGTGGCGTGTACAGTGTCCTAAGTACGTCTGTGAGTGTGTACTATGTACACACACCAGCACTTCCCTGTGGCTAACAAGGCCTGCCCAGGTGCAGTGAAAATAGTGCTTACATAAGATAGTTGAATTCATTGAAAATATTAATAAAACAAAGTTAAGTATTTTAATAAATGTACAAAACTATTGCATGATTTCAATATTTTCAATTAAGTATCCTTTTAAAATTAGTTGAGTTCTATTTAACTCTGTAATTCTCAACTCAATTTCGTTTCAACTTACTCTCATTAAGTTCCAAATCTGGTTTCTCTAATTTGGGCAATGTGCTCTGTTGATTTAGAAATGGGAATCTATACCTGTCTAATATCAATCTTTCTATATCACCCACAAGACTGAGCAGAGTCAAACTCATCCTCAAATAAAATTTCCATCACAAAATAGTATAAATGAATTTAAAAGTATAAAAAAAGAATGGAAGCAACATCTCATAATATCTTTCTTGGATAAAGACTGGCCTCATGTGTTAGAGACCAGAGAAAAAAGTTGAAATCATTTTTTACAAGAGTTATTTGCAGCAAAACCCACGATTTATAACAAATGTGTGATAAAAAAATTCAGAAGCGAATAGAAGATAATATAAGTAAAGTGAAACAATATTTAAAATATAAAGCCATGATTCAAGAAAAACTCTTTCAAAAACGATTACCACTGCTCTTCATTTTATATTTATATTAAAGCCTAAAGGAATCGTTTTATCAAAGGATAGGTGTCACAAAGGAACACATTGGTTCATTTTACCCGTTAGGACTTTCACAAACAGAGTCATTTGAAACATGAATTCCTTTATTTTACTAGTGTCACACTAACACATCTTGCTATTGCAGCTGCTAAAACGAAAACGTAGCACAAACAAATACATGTGACAGCTAGAGTGGGACAACACAGTCATAAAATATAAGAAAAGTATCCTTGCTGAGCAGGTATTACCGACTTAACAGAGTAGAAAAGCAAATGAGGTAAATCACTGTAACTTACATAGACATTATACTAACTTTGAAGAACAGACACCAAAGCCACTAATCTGGACAGTGACAGCGAGGTGGAGAGTGCATGTGCACAGTGGCCCCCCACCCATGGGGGACCCAAGCCAGACCCCAGAAGACTCCTGCAAGCACGTATGCTATACTGAACTCTACAGAAATTATGGGATTTCTTTATATAGTAATAGGAGGGTAGCATGTTCACCACAGTACACCAGACAAAGGGATGATTCATTCCCTACACAGGACAGAATGGGACAGCAAGAGATTTCATCATGCTACTTAGAATAGCATGCAATTTAAAACTTCTGAAGTGCTTATTTCTGGACTTTTCTATTTAATACTTTCAGACTGCCATTAACTACCAATAACCGAAACCTTGCAAAGTGAAACCTCAGAAAAATGAGAGAATACTGTATTCCCATAATTCAGTGTATTGCTACAGTAGGATTTTTTCAAAATGATTTTAAAATACAAGTTGTTCAGCGTATTAAATTATTAAATAGCACTTAATGGGTCAGCAAAGGAAAAAACAAAAATAAAGAGCAAAGAAACATAATTATTATTTAATTTTAATATTCAGCATTGGTACACAGGTAGAATAAAAGGGCCATAAAGTTTTAAAATACGATTTTCATAAAAATCATTTCACATTATTATTTTAATGAAAGAATGTAAGTGGATCAGGACTAAAAAGTTTTGGACAATTTTGGTAGATCATGATGAATGTCTTTCTAATTAATTTGTTTGATATTTTCAACTATTTCTTTAGTTATGTGCTACACAGTCTTCCTCATATAACGTCAGAGATAGGTAGCTGCTGTTAGCATCCTTATTTTACAGATGGTGAAATCAAGGCAGACAGATTGGGTAATTTGCCCAACTTCATACAATCAGCAGTCATACTAAGTAAGGTTTATTGACCCTGGCAAATTTCTAAGAAAAAAATAATCAATTAATGGATTACACCACACCTAAAATAATCATCACTTAGATTCTCAACAACCAATTTTGGCTCAACTCTTAGCTGCCAAAAGGCTACAAAGAACCTAAAACATAGTCATCTAACAAAACCCTTTTATAATACTGTACTCTCTGGGTAACATTCACTAGGGAATATTTCAGAGCTGAATGAATTTAAGAACATTATTTTCCACATCTCAGAATATCATTCTAGCACCTATAATTAATTAAATACAAATGAAGTGACAATATAGGATGAAACAGCAGCATCACCCTTTAAATAGTAAAACAGTATGTTCTTCCTTTATAATGAGGCATTGTAAACTAATCAGTTGTTTGGTAATTTAAAAGGCAAAAAAAGTTCATCTTTCATTTCTAGTCTTTGAATAAACAAAAAAAGAAAGATGAAAATTGAGTTAGCTGCATGAATGAACATTCTTTCAGTTACTTACGTTAAATTGACTGAAAAAAAATCAATTTTGTCTTCCTTTAAAGACATTTCGTTTTTTCAGCCTTAAGAACTTTTAAAATACGTGCTTTTTTAAAAAAGTTCTTTAAATGTCAGTATGGCCCAAGAAAATATCACAAGTTTTGTTTAGCTGCTTTCTACCTTGCTAAAGAACTGTGCTTTTAAAAACAACATCAACGACAAAGTCTGCTCGGCGCCTGTAGCTCAGCGGCTAAGTCACCAACCACATACACCAGAGCTGGCAGGTTCAAACCCAGCGAGGGCCTGTCAAACAACAATGACAACTACAACCAAAAAATAGCCCGGCATTGTGGCAGGTGTCTATAGTCCCAACTACTTGGGAGGCTGAGGCAAGAGAATAGCTTCAGCCCAAGAGTTTGAGGTTGCTGTGACCTGTGACACCACAGCACTCTATCAAGGGGGACATAGTGAAATGCTGTCTCAAAAAAAAACCCCCAAAAAACCCACAAAGTCAAATTCATACCCAACATATGCCAAGAATTCAGTTAATGTTTATAAACTGAATAGCTGAAGCAACAATAATATCTGATGTACCAGAAGATTAACGTTAGATTAACTAATAAATACAACTTTAAAATACATCCCCAGTCTAAAAAGGAAATATATACTACCTACCTCTAACTTGAGACAAATATAAGATTTTTATATAGTACATAATAATCAACTTTTTGGCAAAAATTCTTCACCATCTTTCTTGATAGTTATTTATAATATGTCTTCTTGACTACTGACTTCATCATTTGAGCTGATCTGATGTGAACTGATGCAGAATGGATCAGTGACATTAAACGGAGGAACTTATGCCATTTCTGGGCCTTCCACCCCCAACCACATATAAATATAACTCGCCATTTTTGACATTTTAGACTCTGTAGGCCCATTCAACTGATTTTAAAATTAATATCCTATGTTAATATATATTACCATGATCCTGAGAATCTTTCATGTCATTATATATTCTTGAAAAATGTAATATTGAATAGTACATATTTACCATGCTAGATTAACATCAAATTTTTTTAGCTTTCTGATGCTTTAAAAGATTTTTCTTACCATGGAAATTTTAAAATATAATCAAAAGTACTGAGAATAGCATAATATATCTTCACATCCTGTAACAGTTCAATTATTAATATTTTGTCATTTTTTTTTTGTTTTCTTTACTGGACTATCTAATTTTTTCTTTTTCCTCTTTGGTCCCCTTTGTAATATTTTAAGCCAAATCCCTAATATTATCTCAACTCACCAGTAAATACTCAAGTATGTATCTCTCACTAATAAAGTTTTAAAAATATAACAAGCCTGCCACTATCATCCATGACAAAATTCATAATAATCCCTTAATATCATCCCACAACCACTACTTCATACTCAAGTTTTCTCAATAATCTCAAAGATATATTTTTAGTCAGGATCCAAGGAAAAATCTCCACATTACATTTAGTTGTATCTCTTAAGTCTTTTCTATAATTATGTCTCCATTTTTCCCTACCATGTTTTTTCCTTGGAGACACTGGGTCACTTGCCTGAGACAAATCTGGATTTAGCTGATTTCTTTTTGTAGTGTCATTTAACCATGTTGCTCTACCCTCACTATTTTCTAGAAATGAGTAAATACAGAAGAGAACACGTAGAGAGGCAAAGTAGAGTCAGGCTGCACTTTCAGGCGAGACTATCAGCGATGCCGTGTACTTTCTAGGGCATCACCTCATGAGTGTTAAGAGCTGGCTGGCTGACTTTTCCTGGTACTGACTGATCAGTGAGTCAAATGGTGTCGGCTTCTTCCCTCCGTTATAAAATTTCTATGAGGAAATATCAATCCACATCTCATAGGTTTTGCTTTCATTGATAATCATTGCCTGGGCCTATCATTCCACAGTACCTGCAAAATTGTAATTTTTATCATTCCTCTTGCATTTATTAGGTAGAATTGTATATAAGAGAACCTGTCCTTATGAAGTATGTGATTACTTTTTAGATAGTTCATATAAGAAAAAAAAAGATAAACATGTGCTTCACCCTTTGCCATTTTTTGTGAAATGAGCTGCTGCCCTAGCAAGTTCCAGAAATGACCACTGAGCTGATTATCTTAAGAAACGGTTTTACTAAGGAAAAACTGACACATCAATGATTGTACATACACAAAGTGCACAATGTGATGTTTTGGCACATGTGTGTATCATGAAATGTTCATCATAATCACTAAAAGCAATACACAGATCACCCCACAGTTGCCTCACGCTCCTTCTTATTCCCCTCCTTTTGCTCCTCTGTGCTCCCTTCCCTCCCCTGTTGTTTTGCTTTTTGTAACTACGCAATTATTTGCACACCTAGAATTTTATGTATGGAAATAAACTCCTTTCTTCTGGCTCTTAATACTATTTGAGATTAATCCATGCTGTAGTATGTATCAATGATCCATTCCTTTCAAATGCCGTGTGGTAAACCTTTGTATTAAATATACTAGAATGTTTATGCATACACCTGTTGACAGACACTTGGGTTGTTTCCTGTTTTGAACTATTATAAATGAAGCTGCTCCAAGGATCCATGCCTTTGAATGGACATGTACTTTCATCTGTCTTGAGTAAACATCTAATTGGGGAATGACTAACTCAGATAAGCAGGCGCACATTTACAGTTCTAAAAATTACAGAAGTGTACACCAGAATGGGTGGGCCATTTTATCTTCCCACAAGAAATGTGTGTGGGTTCCAGCTTCTCCACACCCTGGCCAACACATGACATGGCAGGTATTTTTAATTTTAGCCTACCTATTTGTTGTGTAGCGGTATTGGTGTTTTGCTGAAGTTTTAGTCTACACGTCCCTAATCCCTAATGCTGCTGAACATCTTTTCATCTAGTGGCTTATTTGCCATCATGTATCTTCTCTAATAAAGTGTCTGTTCATACCTTTTCCTCATTCTTCATTGGGTTTTTATTTTCTCATTTAGTTTTAGAGTTCTTTATGTATTCTGGACACAAGTACTTTATCAGATATATGTTTTGCAAATATTTTACCCAATCTAGGGTTTATCTTCTTCACAGCACAGCAGCCACCCCCCGCCCACATTGTTGCTTTCTTGTTCTCCTTTTCCCTGGTACAGTGCAACAGGGTATTTTGAGAGAAAGAAAAAGAAAGAAAAAGAAAAGAAAAGAAAGTTCATATAACTTTTATTATAGTGTATCATTATTTATTATTGGTCACTGTTGTTAATCTCTTACTATGTCTAATTTACAAATTAAACCTTATCATAGGTACGTATGTAGAGGGAAAATCCAGTATACAGTGGGTTTGGTCCTATCTGTGGTTTCAGGCATCCAGAGGGGGTCGTGGAACGTATGCCACACGCATAAGCTATATAGCCCAAAGAGCAGATTTCAACTTAAATGAAATTGATTTATTAATTTTTGATAATTTATTAATTGGTTTATCAGTATGAATTGTTTTGGTATCCTAAGAAATCTTTGCCTAACCCAAGGTCATAGAAGTTTTTTCTTCCCACTTGTCCATCTAGAACTTTTTATTAATATATTGAGATGAAATTCACTTTCCAAATGTCACTCTTATAAAGTGTACAGTTCAGTGGTTTTTATATATTGACTGACTTAAGCATCCATCACCAGTATCTAATTTCAGAATATTTTCATCACCCCAAAAAGAAATCCAATATCTAGGTATGTCATACAAATGGAATCAAACAAAAAGTGGCTTTTTGTGCCTAGCTTCTTTAACTTCGCGTAGGGTTTCCAAGGTTCATCCACATTGTTGTATGTATCAAAACTTCATTCCTTTTTGTGGCTGAAAATATTCCACTACATTCATCAGATGACAGGCAATCAGGTTATTCCTACCTTTTGAGTGTTAATGAATGTACAAGTTATTGTGTGAAACTTCCTTTTAATTATTTTGGTTCTATAATCAGGAGTGAAATTGTTTGGTCATATGGCAGTTCTATGTTTAACTTTGAGAAACTGCTGAAGCGTTTTCTGCAGCAGCTGTATCATTTTACATCCCCACCATAAATGTACAAGGGTTCCAGTTTGTCCACATCCTTGCCAACACTTGCTATGGTCCCTCTCTTGACTCCAGCCATCCTAGTAGGTATGAAGTTGCACCCCACTGTGGTTTTCATCTGCGTTTCCCAGTCATTTGTACGACCAATACGTAGTGGAGAGCACCTTTTCATTTGCTTGTCAGCCAGGTATATCTTCTTTGGAGAAATTATCTATTCAAGTCTTTTGCACATTTTAAAAATTAGATTGTTGTATTTTTGTGGCTGAGATACAAGTTCTTTATGTATTTTAGACATGTATCAGATGTGTGCATTGCAAATGTTTTCTCCTGTTCTACAGATAATTTCTTCACTTTCTTGTTGGTATCCTTTCATGCACAAGTGTTTTTAAATGTGAAGAAGTCCAACTTAACTATTTTTTCTTATGTTGTTCATGATTTTGTTGTCATATCTAAGAATCCATTGCCAAATCCAAGGTCATAAAGATTTGTCCCTGTGTTTTATTCTAGGAGTTTTATAGTTTTACCTCTTACATATAGCTCCTTAATCCATTTTTTAGTTAATTTTTGTATAAGATGTGAGGTAGGAGTCTTATTTCACTATTTTTCATGTGGATATCCAGTTCTCCCAGCACTATCTGCTAATGAGACTCTTCATTTCCAACTGAATGTTGTTAGCACCCTTAAAGATTAAATGAACATAGGTGTATACATTTACTTCTGGATTTTCAATTCTCTTTCACTGATCTATGTGTCTGTCCCGACATCAATACAAAACAGTTTTGATTCCTGTAACTCTGTAGCATACTTTGAAATTGGGAAGTGTGAATTATCCTACATTGTAGTTCTTTTTTAAATTATTATTGTTTATGAGGTCCCCTACAATTCAGTAATGATTTTGAATTAGCTATTCCATTTGGGGTGAAAAAAAACTGAGATTTCTATAGGAATTTCATTGAATCTATGAACTGCTTTAGTAGTACTGCAAATTTAACAATATTAAATCTTCTAATCCACGAACAGTATATATCACCTCATTTATAGATCTTCTTTAATTTATTTCAGCAATGCTTTGTGGGTTTCAGTATAGAAGTCATGACATCCTTGATTAAATTCATTCAGAAATATTGTATTCCTTCTGTTCTATCAGCTTAACTCAGATAGTCTGCTATGTTTAGCCTGAGTTACCCCTCCCTGTGCTGCAATCTGGAAACATCTGGGCTCCTCTCATTTGCTTCCCACATCTTTGGGATCACTGTTCTTGATTGCCTGATATCCAATACCTTGAAACCATGGCTTCATTTTTTTTTTCTGATTTTGGGGTTATCTCAAAGAAGAGAGTAAATCTGGCCCCTGTTATTCCACCTAAGCTGTAAGAAGACATCTAGTTTTGTTTTGTTTATGTCATTATAGGCCATCTTATTTTATGCATTTTTATAAATTTATATAAAAAAATAACACATGCAATGGCATCAATGACCAATCACCAATACTACTTCTACTCCTGGAAGGAAAACAACCTTCTGTACAGTTGAGTCCCAAAGGGAAATCAAGACATTATTTTATCAGGCACCCTACAGCCAGAAAATGCTCCGTTGGGCCAGTGGTATAAATACTGGAATGCCCAATCCATCATTTTTATATATTTGATTTCTTCCAATCCATATTAGCAATTTTCCCTTTTTTATTTTTATTTTTTTGAGATAACAGTCTCATTCTGATAAAGTACATTGGTATCATCACAGCTTACAGCAACCTCAAATTCTGGGGCTAAGGTGATCCTCCCGCCTCAGCCTGCTTACCTGTTGAATGAAAACCTCAGAAGTTCTTATCTTTGATCCCTGGATATGGAACTCTAAGTTTCAAAACACAGTCAACCCATGTGTATTCAGTCTTGGCTATTTCTAGACTCTCGTTTACACAGTCATTGCAACCTAGAAAGCAGGCCCCCTACCCAACATCTGCTATTAGAAGAATCTATCCAAGCAATAAGGGTGCACCATCAATAAATGTTACAAAGTAAACAACAGGTCGGTCAAGACTGAGAACATTAAAACACAGTAAAATTAAATCCGCGGGACCACAGTAATAGGATATCAGAGCTCTTCTCTGTCTTCCCTTTGGTTTAACAATCTGAGATGTCCCAAGTCCCTAATTTCCTGTCTAATCTACTGAACACTTGGCATTTCTTCATTTTAGTGAGAATCCCTCACAGTTCCTTCCACATCAATGATTCCTACATTCATATATTTTTCAGGGTGCAAAAACCTCTAGATCTAGAGATAGATCATCTAATCCAAGCACATAATTTCAGAGATAGAAAACTAAGGTATGGAGATTTTATGCCGCTTGCTTCCAACAGAAACCCTAGAAGGGCAGAGATTTAGTGAAGTCATGTGTTAGCTTTTCTAAGTCACGTGAAAGCAAACATATTTAGGCTGACAGCCCTCAACACTATATCTCACAACTCCCTAATCATTTATTTAAAAATTATGTACTGGGATGATAATAAAGAAAACATGAATTTTTATAGGTATTTATATATTTGCCAACATTTTGTGCATGTCTATGTAATTGTTGCAAAAACTCTATCAGAATGGAAATGGTCTAAACCAAAAAGGAAAAATTTCATTAAACTCTGATTTCAACCCTTGGCATTCAAGATAAAACAATTAAAATAGCTTTGCAAAACACATGTATGTTTGAAACGTCATCTTATCTTTACTTGAATCCAGAAAACTAAGCAATATTAGTTGCTTTGTTGCACAAACTAGTCTTCTCACCAAAGAAAAGACTTTGTGGAAAAATAAGAATGTTTCTCAGAACTTTATGGACTAGCTCTGAGTCCAGCAGATTCCTACTTCTGACAGGCCAAACCAGTAACCTTTGGTTATAATCTTCAGAACCTTCTCAGCAAATTGAGCTTTCAGCAGACATTTGCTATAGCTGCCATTTTGTCACAGAGAATAATTCTGATCTTGTAAGTACCAGTGTACCATAATTTTGGCCATCTCAAAATGCTCAGGGAAGCACTTACTGATCTAATAAGTCTTGTTTTGTCCTTAATGAGTACAATTTCAAGAGATCATAAAAATCCCACATATGCTCATGACAACACTTGTGCACAATCTGTTCATCCAAAGGCATTTTTACTCTGCACCAAAAACAGCACGAGATGTGCCTGGAAAAACATTCATCTACCGAGATGTTCAGGCCAAGGTTATAGGAAATAAATAAAAAATCATGGTTACATATGATCTTCACTACACTGAAATGTTCTGATAGAGCAATAATTGAGAATAACAGGCCTATTCTCATCTCTAGCTTTAGGCTCTGATCCTCAAAATACAATTAAAGCTGATCAGTCATGTAAGACACAATACAACCACAGGCTCTCTTTCAGTTACACTAGAAGATTGATTGCATTTTTTAATCAAAATTTGCACTAATTCTCTAGCAATTTAGATAGTGCAGCATCAATTTCAAAATTAATAGCTAACATTTATTTAGCACTTACTGTGGTCCCAAACCTGGAGTCAAGCACATTATACATATTATCTTATTTGATACCTAGAAAAATAATCTTCCCTGAGCTGAGGATAAAACCCAACGTGACAGTGGAGCCTAGGGTCCTATCTACCATGCGACCCTACCATAGTCCTAGGTAATGCATAAACATTCGCTCTTTTTCTAGGGAGCAAAGAAAGACATTATTTTCTTCTAAACTGTAAATGCAAAAAGACCTGAAGAGTTGAAGCCCAAAGAGATCTGGGATCTTACCTGGTTTATTTCAACTTTGTGCTAACAACATAGCTGTTTTCAAACAGTTGTGAGATGAAGGAAGGTTGAAGGAAAAGGTTACTCAGCTATTAAGTGGGAAAGGCAAGACTAACACTCATTCTCCTAAGTACCACAAGATAGAGATAAAATCTATGCAGTAGGCTTGGCCCCCGTAGCACAGTGATTATGGCATCAGCCACATAAACTGAGGCTGACAGGTTCGAACCCAGCCAAGGCCAGCTAAGCAACAATGACAACTGCAACAGAAAAACAGCCAGGCATTGTGGTGAGCACCTGTAGTCCCAGCTACTTGGGAGGCTGAGAAAAGAGAATTAATTAAGCCCAAGAGGTTGAGGTTGCACTGAGCTGTGATGCCACGGTACTCTACCCAGGGCGACATAATGAGACTTTGTCTCAAAAGAAAAAAAAAATCTATGCAATAATTAATAAATTGTAGGTAATACATAGGTCAATTTTATAGTAACCATTTTTCCATGACATAAATGTAAGAATTAGCTTCTAATCTTTTAGAGCTCTGGAAAGCATTAAAGATAACACATTGATAAGAGATTAAAAGCAACTTGTATTTTGACCACTGCTAAAATATGAGATGTTATCTATTTGGTATATAAGTGAGTTCTGTGAGCTACAAGGGAAATTTCTGACATATATTCAACTCTCTTGTCCCCTCACATATTCAACTTAATGATATGCATCGACCTTACTGACGTTTTAAGCCAAATGCTTCTATAAGACCTAGTGACATGTGAGGACTAAAATTCAATCAAAAAATCTACTAAGCAAAATACATTAAGTTAACATCTAAATCATTCTTGTCACATGTATCAGTTTCTTTAATGCACGTATTTCACAGTCGGTAGCAATGAAGAGGCAAAAAAGTAAGATTTTTGTTTAAATAAGTATCTCATTTCATAAAGGATGTTTGGCATCCTTTTCCTTAGACTGATTTTATCACACTTCTATAACTGTTTGACTATTTCTTATTCAAGTGCGTTTAGTGAGGCTTACAGTCTAGCACCTGAATGATACTCAGAAATGCCGCGGAGATGCAACTGTGGTACCCACCTTGGTTAGGTGAATGACTCCTTTGGAAGTGACCGAACAACCCATGAAGCCAACATACTGAAGCTCAGGACAGTGCTCAGCAAATGCTTTCACCGACTGGTCTGTCACCTAGGGAAAGCCATGAAGAAAATTATCCAAGGCAGTGTTCTAGTGAACTCAGGCTTCACTCCCACCTCATTTGTACCATTACCAATTCCCTTTCCATTAGATCGCTTGAATCAGCATGAAAACAAGCTGCGATGTCACCTGTATTTTTAAAACATAATTCCTTGACCCCGCATCCACTTCTATCCTCACACCATGTTTTTGTACTTCTTCATAGAAAATGCCTCAAACAGATGTTGGTACTGGCTATCTCCACTTCTTCACCTCCCCCCCACTTTTCCTCCTCTTTCTTCTCTTTCCTCTTCTTCCTCCTCGTCCTCTCTCTGTATATGTATTTATCTATGTATTTCATTGGCATTTAATTCACATACCATAAAATTTGCCCTTCCAAAGATTACAGTTAAGTATATTCATAAGGTTATGTACCATCACCAATACCTAATTTCAGAACACATTCACCACCCCAAAAAGAAATTCCATGCCCATTAGCAGTTGCCCTCCTATTCCCCTACCTCCATGCCTAGCGCTTTCTGTTCCTGTGGATTTACCTATTCTGGACACTGTACAAAAATGGAACCCTATAATCTGTGACCTTGATGGCTGCTGTCTTTCACTTAGCATGTTTTCAAGGTTAATCCATGTGGTAGCATGTATCAGCACTGTACGCCTTCTTATTGCTGAGTAATATTCCAGTGTATAAATATACCACCACTGTGATCGGTTAATATGTATCCCCCTAAAATTCATATTTTGAAGTGCTGACCCCCATTACCTCACAAGGTGACCTTATTTAGAAACAGCATGGTTTGAGTTCTTTGTAGATTCTGAATGTTTTCCCTGTATCAGATGTACAGTTTGGAAATATTTTCTCCTACTCTGTAGGCCGTCCATTCACTCTATTGATTATTATTTTCCTTGCTATGTAGAGCTTTTTAATTTAACCAGCTCAATTTATTTACTTTTGGTGTTGCTGAATTTTCCCTTGGTGTCTTAGTCATAAATCCTTTTGCTTAGGCTGATGTCTAGAGAGCTTTTCCTAGATTTTCTTCTAATTTTTGTTAATTTTTTCTTCTAATTTTCTTCTAATCTAATCTAAATTAAATTTTCTTCTAATTTCTTCTAATAAGGGTCCTATTTCATTCTTCTGCATGTGGCTATCCAGTTTTCCCAGTCCCATTTGTTGAACAGGGCTCCTTTTTCTCAGTGTATATTGTTGTCCGCTTTGTCATAGATCATTTGGTTACAGTCAGATGGGTTTTTATCTGAATACTCTATTCTGTTCCACTGATCTATGTCTCTATTTTTATACCAGAACCATGCTTTTTTCACCACTTATTATAGCCTTTTGAAATAATTTGAATTCTGGAGTGTGATGCCTCCAGATTTGTTATTTTTGCTTAAGATCGTTTTGGCTATTTAGGCCTTTTGGGGGGGGTGGTTCCAAGTGAAGTGTAGAATTATCTTTTCTTTATCTGTAAAATATGATATGATGTTGGTATTTTGATGGGGATTGTGTTAAATCTGTAAATCGTTTTGGGTAGTATGGACATTTTAACAACGTTGATTCCACTAATCCATAAGCATGAAATTTTTTCCCATTTGCCTGTGTCATCTGCACTTCCTTTCATCAATGTTTTATAATTCTCCACGTAGAAATGTTTCGCCTTCTTGGTTAAATATATTCCTAAGTATTTTATTTGCTTTGTAACTATCATGAATGGTATTAAGTCTTCTCTTAGCTTGCCTATTATTGGTGTATAGAAATGCTACTGGTCTGTGTACATTGATTTCATCCAAGGATCTGCAATTTTTTTTTTTTTATTATGTCACCCTTGGTAGAGTGCCGCAGCATCACAGCTCACAGCAACCTCAAACTCTTGGGCTCAAGCGAGTCTCCTGCCTCAGCCTCCCAAGTAACTGGGACTACAGGCGCCCGCCACAACTCCTGGCTATTTTTTGGTTGCAGTTGCCATTGTGGTTTAGCAGGCCCAGGCCAGGTTCTAACCCGCCAGGTTTGGTGTATGTGGCTGGCGCCCTACTCACTGAGCTACAGGCACCGAGCCAAGTATCTGTATTTTTAACAAGCCCCCAGGTGTCTCTTAAATATGCAAAGGGTTAAGGTTCCAGTGTAATTTCTAACCAAGTCTGCTTTAAACGAATGGGATAATAAAATTCCTTTTTGTCATCCCTATTATCAACAGCTTCTATTTGTAAAATTTTCTTCTAATTTCTAACCAGGTCCGCTTTAAATGAACGGGAGAATAAAAGTCCTTTTTGTCACCCCTATACAGCTTCTATTTTAAAATCTTCTTGTGCTAAAATTTCTTCCTGGTTTCACAAAGCTGTAGCTTGATAAAAGAAAGTCCAAATATTTTCTCTCATATGCTGAAATTTAGATTCACTTTCCTCATGGTCAAGAGGAAATCAATAAGTAAAACATCTTTGTTAGTTTTCTTTTTTTTTTTTTTTTTTTTTTTTTGCAGTTTTTGGCCGGGGCTGGGCCCCGAACCTGCCACCTCCGGCATTATGGGGCTAGTGCTCTCCTCTTTTGAGCCACAGGAGCCGCCCATTAGGTGTTTTTTTTTTTGTTTTTTTTTTTTAAATCTTTGTTAGTTTCCAAACAGTGACTTACATCTCTTTTACATTCACTTTAATATGGGTGACTTTTTTGTATTTTCCTTGTCAATGCTGAACAGACATTGCAAAGTAGAGGTGTGTGCGTAGCATTAATTTTAAAGCAATCACAAGAACATTTTCCTACAATAATGAAACCAAGAACATCCACGGTACATCTGATAAAAGATTAATTCTGCACTCAAAAGGAAAGTATGTTTAAGCATATTAAGACTAAGGGTGCCATTCATAAATTAACAATGGGCTTTCCTGACACTCAGCTTTCTGAAGGCGTTATGCTAACAAAGAATATTTAAGGCACTAAAGTTGGTGAAAGGTTCAATGAAACAGAGTTGCTGTTAGAAACAAAAACAGGGAACAGAGGTTAAGTGGATGGTCATTTGGTTAAATACCCTGCCCAGTTTCAATCTAACATCAAGTCTTTTCTACATCTATCTTCAGAGAGGGCGGTGGAACTAAGACAAGGATCAAGGACCAAAGAAAACTTGGACCAAGAGGCCTGAGCTTTCAGAAAAATATTTTCAGAATTCGCTTGGTGAGTCTTCCTCATTCAGTCCAAGCAGTCAGAGTAAGACAGCCCACAGGGTCTCTAACACCAAGAGGGCCTAGGGACCAAGAGCAGAGAAAGATGGTGGGGTACTGACACACTCTAAGGAGGCTTGAGTATGTGTATGAGACCCAAACAAGGGCACTGAATGCTTCTGCGGCATTCAGCTTCCACTCTGGGGTAGAAGATCTGCCAGAAACACAACTGCAGACGGCATGAGGCAGGTACCAGTGGGTGTTGCCCCACTGGGACTCTGGAGTCCAACTACCTGGCTTCAAATCCCAGCTGCACCATTTACTAGCTCTGTGATTCCTAACAAAGCTTTTCACCTTTGTTCCTCCCCTAATAGGGAGAAAATAACAGTACCTACCTCACGGGGTGAAGTAAGGGTAAAAACTTTAAAAAGTATGAGGCACGTTGCAAATGCTCAGTAATGTCAGCTATTATTGTCATAGGCATCCTTGGTTCCTCTTTCTTCTATACTCTGATTCTTAACCAGGACACTGAGGGGTCAATTTGTGTAAGAGAATATTCACAAACAGTATAGGTAAAGCATGCTAGTTTATGCTCCTGATCGTTGCGAGTGATCCCAATCATATCCTGGGACTCTAGGTCATGAGCTAAACTGTAGAGAAGGCATGAAGGAGGCATAAGTAAAAGTTTCTTACTGAGTCATTATGGTAGAAAAAAATCCCATTTTGCCGAGATTCTTAACCTGTTTGCACATTAGAATCACTGGAAGAGTTTTCTGACTTAATTTTTTGGTGGAGATCCGCACCAATTTTATTTTAAAAGCTCCCTAGGGGATTTCAATGTGCAGGCTGGGTTATGAAGAAGTTCTAAGGCCTTCTGTTTAAAGTGTGGGTCTCCATCCAGCAGCAGCAGCATCCCCCAGGAGCTTGTTAAAAACACAAAATCTCAGGCCCTGACACAAACCAACTAAATTCTAATCTGCATTTTAATAAGATCCTCAGGTGATTCTTATACACCTTAAAGCTTGAAAATTACTGCTCAAGAGATGAAGGACTATGTCATCTTTTGGGATAAGGTGAAACAAAAACCAAGCCACTATGCCATAATTCCAGGGTGATAGTGAATTTTTTAACAGCTTTTTAAAAGTACCATTCACGTACCATAAAACCTACCCATTTTAAAAGTATTGTTCAATGAGTTTTAATACGTTTCTCAATTATGTGACCATCACCACAATCCAGTTTTTGAAGACTTTCACTCCACCACCCCCCAAATTCCCTTTATTCCTTATGTTCATATGCAGTCATTTCTACCAGGCCCAGGCCCAAACTGGTCTATATTCTATCTCTACACTTTTGCCCTTTCTAGAAATTTCATATAAGCAGAACTGTATTGTAATGACCTTTTTGCCTCTCGTTTCTTTCACTGGATAATATTTCTGAGGTCCATCGATGCTATTACATGTGCCAGTAGTTCACTTTATCGCTAAGTAGAATTCCACTGTATAGATACATGACATCTTGTCTATCTATTCTCCAGGTGATAAATCTTTAAATGGTTTCCAGTTCAGCAGAGAATGCAGCTGGAATCATTCGCATAGAAGTTTTGTACAGAAAAATACACGTATTTTCATTCTTCTTTAGTACAAATATCTAGGAGTGGAATTGCTGAGTTATGTTTAATTTTATCCATTTTGAAAAATGGATTGTCATTACTAAGTTGCAAGAGTTCTTTATGTATTCTGAATATAAGTCCTTTATCAGATATTTGTTTCACAAATATTTTCTTCCCCTCTGTGCCTGGTCTTTCTCTTTTTAAAACAGTGTTCTTAATTCTACCTTTTAGGTCTATGGTGTTCTTGGAGTTACATATGGTGTGAAATAAGGGTAAAGGTTCATTTTTTACACATGTATAGGCAATTTGCCCAGCACCATTGGTTGAAAAGACTGTACCCAATACAGGAATTTTAAAGCTCCAGCCTAGACTGCCTTAACTTGAAGAACCACACTTACAGACTGTGGGGAAGCCAGGAAGTAGGTGACAATTAGTATGCAGACAGAAATGCAAGTCCAGATTTGGAAAGAAGCATCAGAAAATTAGGGACGAATCAGATCAGCTTGCAAAGCAAATTTTGATCTTTACTCAAGGCTGTGATACAGCCGAAGAGAAAGACAACACTCAGATTCAGCATGAACTCAGGTGGCAGAAGTAGAGAAAGCTGGCATTCTAAAGGCCAATCTACACCTTCACATCTGCGTGAAAGAAAGGAGGTGCATTTGGTGCTAACACCAGGAAAGTGCTGGTGATAAGGATTGTGTTGTGCCACAGTTGAGAGAACCATTAAAAGCCCGAATAATATAAACATGAATAAAAATCCTAGTAGAGCTTCAGTTTAAGAATTGTAAAGGGATCGTCTCTGGCAATTAAACCTGAGGCAAATGAAAACCAAAAACACAGGATGTAAAAGGGAAGAGGAGGAAGATTCTGGCTCTCATAAGTTCTTGAAGGCTGCGCTCAATCAGAAATCTTTTGAGGGTGGATTCAGGTGAGATCAAATGTGAGGACAAGAGATAAGCACCTACGGGAGGCAGAAATAATAGGTTTAGAAAATCTAGCATACAGGAAATTGTAATATCCACCATGGTAGAAATGGCCATGTATGACTAAGAAACTCACAGGTAGAAGAAAGACAAAGAGAAGACGGGCGTTACTCATTACCAGTTCTGCATGGAGAGGTACTGTTCAGAAATTTGATTTTTGGAGTGTGGATTATTTTACTTCTAAATCAGTCTTCCTACATAGATCACACTCAGTTGAAGTAGCCCAAAAGAGCTGAATAGGGAAAGACAATAAAACAGCTGAAGTTACTAAGGCCCCAACATGTGCCCAACTACGGCCTCTGTATTTATCACCTGGGGCCCTCGTCATCGTCTTGAGACATTTAACAGGTGACCAAAATAAGCCTATTAGACACTGACTTCCTCAAAATCAAACCACTAGCAGGTGGCAAGAAGAGGTTTTAAACTTGGGTCTTTCAGGTTTTGAAACCATTTTCTTCATGTTATATCAACTAAAGATGTGATTTCTTTCATGGTGCTAATCTCACTCCAATGTAAAGGCAAATTCTAGGCCTTCTCTTCACTCCCAAAGAAGAAGAGTGCCAATCAAGGCACAATGGGTCTACTTTTTAGGGAATTTTCTAAAAGAAATGCTATCTTCTGGTTACTGTTTTCATCTCCTGAAGAGAGAAGGAGTATAGTCTGATGCTGTGATAGTCTTGAAAAAGTATATTCTCAGAACATCCCCAAGGTAGGGAAGCATTGTAGAGGGTCATCGTAATCTAATTCAGAGGTATTGAAGAGGCTCAATTAATGGTAGTAAATTATAAAACCACAGAAGTGGTTACTGGAATCCAAGGAAATCGCATTTATCTAGAAAGGATTAAAATTAACAAAGAAAAAACAAGTAAGGATGGGAGAAGTTTTTATATAAATTTCAGGAATTTAAATAAAGAGATGCATTTTATTCTTATTTTAAAACTTGGAAGTTTTCTTGGACCATGGGAAGAGTGACCTATCTTTACCAGAATAAGATCGATTCAATGAGAGGGTTTTACAATCTATGCTGATAGATTAGCTTTTAAGAATAATTGCTGGCACATTTTGAGAGAAAACTCTTAAAATTTGTAGTGTTAATTCTAGAGAGGCATAACAGTCTTTGGACATTGTAATACTATTGCCATTACACAGCTATTTTGTGTGTAACAAATGATATAACAGTATTTTTTTATTTTGATCAGAAACTAAAAGAAAAAAAAGGTTTCCCCAGACTTCACCCCTACTAACTCAGGGCCCAGAAATATGTACTTTTAATAGTTCTCTTATGGAATCACCCCAAAGAGTCCCATCACCATTCTCACGAGGACTAATGGAACACTCCAAAATACTAGTAGTGAAGATGACCTGGAGTAAACATTGGGGTTGTCTCTGTATCATCTCTCCTGTCCCCATCGTAGGCCAACATCTGTCATTTTTCACCTGGAAATCTTCAATAACCTACATAATTGATTTCCTTCTGCCACTCTTGACCCATCATTCTATTTTCCACCCAGCATGCCAGGGCAATCTTTCAAAAAGCACAAATCAGTCTGCTACTCAAAATCTTCCAATGGTACCTATCACTCTGACCTTAAAACGTGAACTCCCTTTATAACCAAGCAGTCCCCACACAATCTGATTCCTTCCTATCTTCCAGCTCATTTCATCCCACTCCTGCCTCTCCCCGCTCGCTACGTGATGAGCTCTCCGTCTGCCCTGTTTACTACTCTATACCCGACGAGGTACGGGGCCTCACACATGTTGGGAGCTCAAATATTAAAAATGAGTGAATGAAGCACTGCTTTGATGCATGTCAATGGCTTGTCAATTCAATATTGATCCAGCTATGATTTAATAAAAAAAAAATTGAAAAAAAATATTTTAACACCAAGAATAGTAGAACTACTAATCTTACTGGTTTCAAGTGGTACCAATAAGTAGTAGCTAAGAATTAGATAAATGGCTTCACAGAGCCAAGGTCGTAATGCTCAAAGAGAGCAACAGCAGAACCTTGATTCTTCACTGACATGTTTGAAGTGAACTGAAAAACTCCATGTGGGAGAGCTAGGAGGGTGACTGCCTAATCTCTCTCAAAACCCTAGGACCAATTCAAGGGCTTCTTTTCACCCTGGAGGAAAAGGAGCAACAGGGATTAACAGCACAGTGAAGCTACTTCCTGGGGCTTTTTGCGGAAAGAGTGCCAACCTTTCATTAATGTTTTCATCTCCTGCAGCCCAAGCGGTCAGGGAGGCTGGAGGGAACTCTCGCAATGTGAATGCAAAATAAAGCCAGAATAGAGCAATCTGCCTCCACTGGGCTCTGCACTACGCCGATCCTGAACAGCTACCCTAGTCTAGTGGTTCAGCTTTATTTTTAAAATAAAGAAGGTATATCCATAGTATGTCTAAAGAAGGGCTTATTTCATTCAAGGATATTCAGTCTTTTCAATCAGTTTAATTCAACATCTATCTGAATACCTGTCATATGCCCACCACTTCATGATAAGCACTGATGCTATCTGAAGATAAGGTGCGTTCCTACCTCCAAGAGCAGAGGCTGCAGGGTGGATATTAACAGGTCTAGCTCCCACAACTCCAGGGAGATCCCTGGGAACATTCTAGTCTGTACATTGCATACCAGTTCAGTTCAGTCTCCCAAGGCCCTCTGACTAGATCTAAAATCAAGTTTGAAAACAAGATTATTGAAGACTCAAATTAACACAATGGCTGTGACTTGATATTGAGGGAATCTATTTTATTGGTAATATGTAATAGAAATGTATGGGGTTAAGAGACTATAAAGTCTTCCTGAGTTCCAACACACTGCATGACTAATGGAGCCATTCTTTTACGGGCTTTGCAGGAAGGGTAATAAAGGGAAAGTTACATTTCAAAGTCCAGCAGGTATACATAGGACCCGCCAAGGGAATGGATATGGATTGACCTCAGGGAAGCAGTCCAGGAGGCTGTGGCTGCAGCAGGGTCCCATGACCCCTCCCCACCAAGGACAGCAGTATATCAAACCCAAGGCACCCTGGTTAGACCTGGCCACATGCCAGTGTCAATAATGTGACAATCTATAAAGAATATGTGAAGCACAATAATGAGAGACAAGCAAAATGGAAGAAATTTATTTAAATATCCAATATATATAAATTATTCCCATAGGAGCCTTAAAAACGGAACATGATAAAATGTTTCTATTGACTATACTTATTTATTTATTTATTTATTGTTTTTTGGGGGGGCAGGAGACAGAATCTAAGTATGTTGCCCTTGATAGAGTGCCATGTCATCATAGCTCACAACAACCACAAACTCTTGGGCTTAAGCGATTCTCTTGCCTCAGCCTCCCAAGTAGCTGGGACTACAGGCGCCCACCACAATGCCCGGCTATTTTGTTTTTGTTGTTGTTGTCATTATTGTTTAGCAAGCCTGGGCCAGGTCCGAACCTGCCAGCCCCAGTGTATGTGGTCAGCGCCCTAACCACTGAGCTCTGGGCGCCAAGCCCCTATTAACTCTTTTTTATGTATTGTATCTTACAGACTGCAGTATGCACACTTAGCGATATGCTAGGAAGCCTTCTCTTTTGACATAGTAACACAAAACATTTAAGAAATTGGCACTTGTCACATAAAAGGACATAGCTAAATACAGAGATAAAACACTTGGTGTATATTTACTTTATAAATCATTTCATTAAGACTTTCATCACTGTGCTCTTTGTTAAATAAAAACTTTATATCTAGTAAATTTTAAAAGAAATCTAAAAGCAGAGTATTTTATAAAGGAATAGTTTCTTTTAAAACATAGACAACATTTACTAAGTCTATGTCATATGCCAAGCACTATGCTGTATCCAGTGAATGAGACAGACAAGCTGCCCCTATGGATACTGTCTAGCAGGAAGAGTGCAAGTTCAACACCTATTTCAAGGGAGGTCATGATAGTAATGACTGATTTACAAGAGCAAGTGAATTGTTACTTTCTATATATATCATAATTGTGTAGAATATGTAGAAAGAATCTGAAAACATGACTAAAATCATGCTCAATTATTATCAAAAAGTATTTTTCTCAAACATATTAAGTGTTAATTAATTACATGACTGCTATCATTTCAGTAGCACACTGTAATAAATACTGTTTTTATAGATCATGATAAAACAAGGGTTAAGAACTCATATTTACTAATACAGCTTTGACTTTAAATTAGCACCACATAATTATTTCATCAAGAAAATAAGAAGCACGAATCAGTGGAATTTAATTTTTTTGCTTTTTATTATGAAAATTTTTTAAAATATGCAAACATAAACAAAACAGTAAAATAATCTCCATTTACCAATCTCCCAGCTTCAATCATTAACTCATGTCAAACCCTATTTTAGGGAATCCCCCATCTACTCCCAAAACATATTTATCTGCAAATATTTTAATATAGCTTTAAAAGATAAGGCTCTTTTAAAACCATAGCCATAATACATTATCAGATCTAAAAGAATTCAGAAAAATGTTCATGTGAGACTTAATATGAAAATGAACTCTGTATAGTTTTTATGGACATAATAATCCAATACAGTGACTTTTAAATCTCATTAAAAATTTACCACAATTTTACAAAAAGTGACCTTTTGTCAACAAGGGCATTGGATTTCATAACTTGTTTTCTAAAAATCTAAAATTCCATTAGTGTCCAGTGAAAATCTGATAATTTGATTGTTTATTTGACCTTCCCTGGTTTTTGCTCATTGTTATCATGCTTGCTAAGCCTGGGTTTGGAAAAGTCAGATCGGCTGATAAAAACAGATTTATAAGTTATGTATTAAAATATTGTGAAAGGAAAAAATATGGGTCTATGACTAAAGGCATAGATATCTGTCCCTATTTATAAAATTTATGATAAGTTAGATATGACTTAACCACTTACCTTCAATTTGCTGACTAAGTTTCTTTGACTAATCGGCTTTAGTTTATAGAAATTCAATATCTGGATAATGTAAATGAACCAGAAGAATTAGCCTATTCTGCTCATTCTTTAATTCATGAAATGATTAATTTAAAAAGTAATCTAATAATGTAACAACTGAAGAGTACTACTTTCTGGGCTCACACATATATTTGTATATACGCCAAGTAAGACAAATAAGACAGGCACAAATTCCATTTTACAAATGAAGACACGGAGTTAAAGCAACCTGCTCAAGGTTACACATGATCCCAAGAGTTATTTAATAAACATATAATTGATTCTTTGGTTATATCACATGAAAAGTTTTCATTCTCTGAAAATAAAGGATCCCTCTTCCATTTTATCAAACTCTATCTCATTTCTAAATAAAATCTTTAAATTAAGGGATATGGTTAGTTTGAGAATTCATTTCAAAGACTAAAGAAGAGAAGTTCACAAAAGTATGATTAAAGGCTAAATTAAATGCACTATACAGATCACTTACTAAAATTTGATTGTTTGGATATATCGTATGTTATATAAGAAAATAGAAAAACATAGAAAGAGTATATACAACTTGAATTTTGAAGCAACTGACTTTGAACGAAGTTTCATCATAAAGGATGAAATAAATTGCTAAGTCCTGGAAGGGTAACACAAGAACAGTGGAAGAGCTCTGTACAGGAGCGGAGCCAGTTAGTAGTTCAAAAGGCAAGCTACAACTTACAAAGGGAAAGGCCAGCTATAAAAAAAGGTAATTTACTTAGACTTCCAGACCATCTATGGTTCTTTTCTCACTTATCTAGCTTTGAATTCTCTGCTTTTCTTCCTCGACTCTGCCTGAATACGTTCCCCTCTCCATGCTATTTTTGCCATCCTCTCCCCTTTCCAGAGTTCCATCCTTACCTCCTTTTTCTGGTTCCTTCTTTTTCCCTCATGTTTCTTTTAAATCCTTTTGCCCAAGGTCACACCCTTCCTTGACTGGCTGGTTATAATATGAAACAAAAGCATTTTAAATATAAGTATTATTCTAATTTAAAAATCAATGATATTAAACTTTTATTTATCTCAAAAATAGTTTTAAGATTATTATGACTATGAAATCACTAGAATCAGCTTTACTTGCAATCCATCTCTACCTCTTCCTAGCTGTGTGACCTTAAGGAAGTTATTTATTATCTAAAAAGTGTGAAAATGATCTACCAACCTAAGAGGAGTCTTGTGAGTATCCCAGGAGAATATGGACACGCCCTGCGCATAGCAGGCAAGGCACTCAATGCGATGTTCCCAACAACGGTCAGCCACAGTCCACATATGCAGGTTTCCCTCCCTCATTTCCTTGGGGCTGACATTTTGAACATTATTGTGCAAACTCAGCTTTAACTCCTATCAATCATTCTACTTGACAGAACATAAATCAGCATTTAATGAACATCTGTTATGGTATGCTGCACTTACCGCCACCAAACCATTAGAAACAGAAATGACAACAAGATATGAACTGTTCAGTTCTATTCTTGTTCACCAGGCTAATGTTATGTATCAGGTGGGGAAAAATGTTCAAGTCAAAAAAACATCAAAGTATTAAAGTATCAGTAAGAAGTTTATAGGTTACCTGTATTCTGCAGTATCTTTTAAATTATAGGTAATAATAATAATAAGTCATCCAGATAACTATTTTTTGTTAAAATATAATGATTCCATTTTTAATATTCTAACTCAATAAATAACTGTACTCTAACAACACTTGGATATGGAGCACATTCTACTGCTGCTAAAAGTCTTTGGAAATCATAACAAACATCCCAAATTTGGCTTTGTGATAGTCTTAAATATACAAGGTCTTGAGTAATAAACAGAAGGACAAAGTTTCTTATTTGTGAAGGAAATACCTAAGGAAAGTTTCCACTATCATGTTTAACTCATGTATGTATGAATAGACTTGATTTAAATAGATAATATTCCATAACAACAGGGAGTATTCCCATCCCTGTAAGGTTGAGGTATAATATGCAAAAAGAAAATGCACACAATCAAGGGCACAACCTTCAAAAAGTCACCTGTGTTTGTGAAAATATTTCAGATTAGACTTTAATATTTTAACAGGAGAAATGCTTCCCAAGATGAATAAAATCTAGCCAAGGTATAAAGCCCTAATAATCTGTGTTTTAATCATAAGTGAAAGACAATAATTCCTTGTTAAAAAAAAGAATACAAACACCCTGATGTATGAATATAGAACATTTCTTACATATTCATGTTAGCATTCTTTCAATAAGAAAACCTATCATCAAAAAACAAAATCTAAAATTAGGTTATACATTTTTCATCATGTCAGACAAATACATTCCCAGCTCACTAAATGTTCTTTCTTACATTTCAAACAGCTTATAAAATCCTAACTCCTTCAAATAAGGTTCCCATAATAATTGTAAGATGGCGAGTCCACCATCTACACTAACCCAGTCCACTTGGCACACACACTTCACCACCACAAAGGAAGTCATGTTATTATGGGAAAGTAAAAAAGGCAATTTCTTTGTCACTCTTGGCAGAGGGAGAAAAAAAGAGATATATTGTGCAAAAAAAAAAAAATCTGTTTCCTTTTAAAATTAGAATCTCAGAAAAGGCAGAGCTCATGTTGTCAAGTCATAGATTCAACTCTCTAGGTAGAGGGGTCAAGGGAGGTTTTTAGATATTTTCATGAGAATACTCGATCTACTCAAGTCCAAGTTAACAACATATCAGTAGCACAGAGCCTGACAGATAGTAAGTGTTCAATAAACACTGAATGAATGAATGAATGGAATCCAGGAAAGGCAAGTACTAGAAAAACCATATCCCTGAATACAAAATGACAAATGCAATTCAGAATTTCTATTTTTAAGAAAATGTCAGTATTTGAGTGCTGATTTGCCAGGCACTATACTAATCTACATTTACATTATTTATACTAAGGTATAAAAATATTAAGATGTTTATACTTTTTTCACCCAGAAAAAGGACTTTTGGGGACTTCTAAGTAGAAGGTTAAGCAAACAGACAGACAGACTTGTAGTCCAGGATACTCACTGCAGCACAATTTATGGTAATTGAAAATTGAAAACCTCCCAATGTATTAAAATAACATAATGCTAATGATGATGTATACTTTTGACAGGTACAATGTGGTCACGAAAATCATATTTTTAAAAAATATCTAATGGATAAGAAAATACAATGTAATTGAAAGACCAAGACGTAAAATAATTAGGAGTAGGAGGAGGCAAAGCAAGATGGTAGAACAGAGCCCTTCAGCAGTTGTCCCCCCTGCAAGAACAACAAATTTGAACAAGTATCCAGGCAAGAGAACACCTTCACAAGAGCTAAAGAAACAAGATAAAAGATCTCAGATCTGGTTCAGCATAACAACAAAAAATGCACTGAAGAGGGTAGGAAGGACAGCCTAGCACTGCCTACACCATCCCCTCCCCAGTCTCAGACAGCATAACAGGAAAGAGAATCTGTCCTCTGGGAGGAGGGAGAAGAAACTATGCATGATGCTTTGCTTTGGAGCTTAGCACTGGCCCCAGCACAGTAAAACACAGCAGCAGGGACAAGCCCAAGGCCCTGATTCCAGGACAGTGCCCACAGATGGAGCTCTGACACCCACCTCAGGCCAAAGGACACCTGCCACCCCAGCAGAACAATCCTGAGTCCTGGCCTGCCTCCTGCCAGCTGACGAAAATGACCGCAGGCCCCTCATAAACTTCAGTGGCAGGCAGGCCATGGGCTTCAGGTAACATCAGCTACAGCCATGAGACTACCTACAGCACTGCTCTCCCAACTGTAGGCAGGAGGAGAAAGAGACCCCTTCTACCTAGGGAAAGGAAAGGGAAGTGTACAGGGAACTTTGCCTTTAAACTCAGTACCAGTCTCACCACAATAAAACAAAACACCAGGCAGAAGCCTTGGCCCCTGATTCCAAGCCAACATTCCCAGTCAGAGGACCTACACACTGAAAAAGTAAGAATCAGGAAGCATCCTTCATAGAGTTAATTTACTAGCTTAGAACGAAAATACCAGTCAGAAATGTAAAAGATCAAATCACTCTTCCAACATATAGCTGGGTGCAAAACAAGAAATCCAGTATTAAAAGGTACTTTAAATGAATGCACGTGAATATAAGATGCTTAGTTGAGGAATATATTCCAGAAATTTGCCAACTGGTTCAGCAACATGATAATACTCTTGCATCACACAGCTTCTCACCAGCATTGAGTCTGAAAACAATACGGATCCAATATATCCCAGACTTCACTTCCATGGGACCATAAAATAGGGTCATATTTGCTTTTAATGACCTAGTTAGGGAGCTGGAATTTCCCACTATCCTGACTAATGGAAATCAGCACCACCAAATCTTCACCATAGTAATTTCTGCGACGCCCAAAGTGATACCTCACTCCTGCCCAAATGCCCATCTGTGAGTTGCTATCCTCACAAGCTGCTGACTTGCTGTCTCCCGTGCTCTGGTTCCTGTTGTGTCCATGTCTGTGACAGCAGCACTGCTCAAAGGAGTATGAGCATTTTCCTGTCTCTCGTGACCTCTCCAACATCACGGTGTGATCTCCCACAGCTCCCACAGCTCCCAAGTCCTCTTAGTGCCAAAGACTACTGAAGGGGAACCAATGGCCTCCTTCCTGAGTCTGTGCCAAACTTTATCACCTGGACCCCGAATGCTTCATGTTGTCCCCACTGTCTCACTATGTCTCTTTCACACAAGTTTCTTCAGTTTCGGCCTCTTCCCTCTAACCATTAAGTATTAAACCAAGTATATGAGGTTGAACAAGAAAGAGATGGTGTACAACTTGTGCCTTCCTTTACTCTGCCTGCCACAAATCTCTCCCTTCTCAAAATATACACGAGAGACTGGCAAACACTGTGTATATCGGTACCTAAAGGAAAAGAAATGGGTGGATGTGGCCTCTATAATTTCAAATGGTTAAGACTTGGAAATGGAATCATAAGGACTGGATCTGGATCACCCATTTCACCACCCACCAGCTACGTACTTGTGCTATCCAAATCTGTGTTTCCACTGTAAAAAGAGCCTCCATGGTGCATCCCCGATGGAGAAGTTGTGAAGATTGAAGGATCTACCATATGATATAAAGAATTCACAATTGCTCAATACCATTGCTTTAAAATAAATTAGTTAATTTGGCAAAAAGTGGAAAAGATTGTATGTTAATCTATGGGAAAATCTACGTGTTTAGAATTTCATAAAGAGAAAAGCAAAAGGATTATGAGGAGTGTATCTTTATTCAGTGATGTTTGGGGATTAGTTCTGTTGATGAGACTCAGCCTCTTGTACACAATCTGTACTCACCTAACATTGTGAAATTCGGTGCAGGCAACGAAACATGATGGTAAGGGCCTGACTGGGTGTCAGACAATAAATTTAATTCAATTCACTAATGTTTTTCAACATCTATGTATATAATATAGACACTCTTCAAAACAAGAAAGGTGTGTGTGTGTGAGGGGGGTGTTAATATGCACAGGTACCCACAGTAACGTGAGATAAATGCCAAAATCATTATGTAAAAATTGTTCTGGGGTCAAATAAGGAAAAACAATTACTTTTATGTATTTGGGAGGGATTAAATGGTAACCTGAAAGTTACAAAAGGAGAGACTTTTCAAAGGAGATGCATTAAAACCACTGTGACCCTGAGGACAGGAGCGTGGGCCCAAGGGTGTGAGTGGATAATGTCCATGACAGCATGAAAGAAAGGGCTTCAAACTAGCTCTGCCATAGGCAGCCCTGTGTTAAAGGTATTCGACTTTCATACCTCAGTTTTATTCTCTGTAAAATGGAGATTAGACTATCAGTCTAAGGCTTTCTCATAAATAAGGTTATTGTCATAAAAATATAACATAGTTAAGACATTATTTTACTATCATGTCAGATTGCTCCTAACCTCAGGTTGTAAGATTTTAAACATAAATATACCTTAAAATTAAAGTTCTAATCTTTTTGATATTCAATGTTGATTTTTTTTTAATTTCAAACATATTTTCATTTTACTTAGAGCATCTAACTTCTACTTCCTTTTAAACTCTTTTCAAAGTGTTGAAGGCTTTGGACAGTTTACATCATTTATCTACACAGTGCTAGTGGGTGACACAATTCATATCAGCCAAACACCAGAGGCTGACTTCAAGCTAGCACCTGATGGAGTATTCTCCTTTTCCCACTAAGTACAGCTCAAAACCCTGGACATGATTTATAAAACTTACAGAAAGACTCTGATTCTTTGGCTAGAAAGAGCAGAGTCTCTTCAGGAATTTGTGTGTGTGTGTGTGTGTTTCTGGATTGTCGGCTTCTCCTGATAAGTCTGTGATATGGGAGGCTAAAAGCAAATCCACAGAACTCACTGCTGTGTTCCTCCTCAGATTCCCAGGAAAATCTCAACTTAAATAAGAAATGGCCATCAAGAGACAACAATACTGAGATAACACAGATATTAAAACTGCCTGGCAAAAGTTTAAAAGGAAGCATCATAAAAATGCTTCAACAAATAATTATAAACATGCTTGAAGCAAATTAAAAAAGAAAATTTCTCAGTAAAGAAATAGATGATATAAAGAAGAATCAAGTAGAAGTTTTAAGACTAAAAAATATAATAAATAACTGAAATGAAAAAGTCATTGAGTGGTTTCAACAGCAGAATGAAGACAAGTGAGAAAAGAATTAGTGAACTTGAAAATAGAATAACAACAAAAAGTACTCAATCTGAAAAACACAAAGAAAATGGCCAGAAAAAAAAGAACACAGC
The DNA here is from genome assembly GCA_963574655.1 of Perodicticus potto. Taxonomy (NCBI): domain Eukaryota; kingdom Metazoa; phylum Chordata; class Mammalia; order Primates; family Lorisidae; genus Perodicticus; species Perodicticus potto. The sequence continues at coordinate 26,782 of CAUYRH010149724.1, read as the reverse complement.
CTTGGATACCTATGTTACTATAACAAAAAAAATTAACATTAGAATTCTAGAATGAAAAAAGAAAGAAGGTTGTACTGAAACAGTATTTAAAGAAATGATGACAGAAATCCCTTCAAATTTGGTAAAGGACATAAAGCTACAAATTTAAGATGTGTACAGAATGAATGTAAAATCCAAAGAAATACATGTCACGACATATCATACTCAAAACCCTAAACATTTAAAAACAAACGAAAAAAATCTTGAAACCAGCAAGATCTCTCTATAACTCAAAATCAGAACACAATCTGAATGGCATCAGATTTTTCATCAGAAACCATGGAAGCCAGATTAAGTGGGTCAATATTTTTCAAGTGCTGAATGAAAACAAATGTCAAGCCAGACTTTCATATCCAGTAAAAAATATCCTTCAGGAATAAATAGAAAATCAGCAAGTTCATAGATAACGGAAAACTTATAGAAGTTGTTTGCTAACAGATCTACTTTAAAAGAATAACAGGAACGTTATTAAAGTGAAAAGGAAATAACAAAAGAAATGTGGGGAAGTACTTTCATCAGGGCGTAAAAAGGAGCCACAGGAAAAGTAAAATTATGGATTACTACAATAGACCAGTGGTTCTCAACCTTCCTAATGCCACAATGTATTTTCATTGTTGCAAAGGTGTCTTGAGCCACAGGTTGAGAACCGCTGCATAGACTATCCTTCCCCTCTCCAGTTTTCCAAATTATGTTTGACACTGAAACATTCAAACCAGGGATAGTCTGAGAAAAATTCAGATTCAGCCCACAGTTAATGGCCTCCTTCTCATTTCTTTCCCTTTCTCAGTCAGCCAAATGGGATTGATCATCATCTCTTGGCCTAGAGACCTACTCCTCTGACCCTGCTGGACAATGACTAGATAAGCCTTACCCCAGTTACAGCTTTAAGAAAAAGGGATTTCAGTCTCTTCCCCTGCTAGACAGGGTATGAGACAAGCCAGGAAGGCTTCTACCTTGTATGAATGAATGTATGTATGAACACACACAGAGGCATGTGTAAGACCTCTGCACCTGACTTTTAAGCATGGCAGGAACAAATGATGAAAAGCAAAGGTGGATTCCTACTTATGATCTGGACATATTTTATGACAAATTAAGAGAATTCTACATATAATGTATTCAAATAATAAAGCTTGTTTTTCTGTCACCTGTGAAAAGACATGAACTTATACATGAGCACAACCTACACTGTACCAGAAAGAAAAGAGAGCTTTAGGCCCTGCATTCAGGAATGCCATATACTCTGTCTGGCTCAGTTCATACTCCACTGCCTTGAGCGAGATGCCAGGAGGAGCAACGTGGAGCTGAGAACAACAAAACATATGTGACCTACATTTTCTGCAACATGCTATTAGAGGTCACCTGCCCACAACTAAACAGATTCTTCTACTAGAAAATATGAATGCAAGGAAAGTCCTGCTGGGAGCCACCACATTAGGGTACAGAAACTAACTCCTCTTTCTTCACCAAAAAATAATGAATGAAGAGATTGTAAGACTAGTTAGGAGGAGCTGACAGCTCTTCTACATCTAGGAAACACGTTTTTGGCATGCAGGAAAAAAGTGACCTTATTATTTTTTAAGAACTGTTTCATATCCAAGAACCTATATAAATCTCTTCAAAGGTTTTTAAAAGGTTTAAAAGCCAGGAAATTTAGATGTTTCAGCACCATTAATGCTAACCTTGGCACTGCAACTGCTACCAATCAATTTTTCCTTTCAGAAAGAATGCATAATTTTGATGAATGCTATTGCAAATTACACACTAAAAACATAATTTTTCATATGAATGGGGCTGATGTCTTTTGACATGCTTGTCACCACAATATAGCTGCTAATCTTCAAATACAGTTATTAACAACTTCAGAAAATCATTTAGAAGACCAATTCTCCTTTGTAAGGTCAATGATTACCACAGTTAATGACCAATTGGCTTTAGCCATTACTGTCCTGACCTTTACTTCATGTTTTAAACTAACAAGGCAATAAATAACTATTAATAATGACCTATTTTGAAGGGTATTTTTCAGTGACCATCTATGCTCACTGAAAACATAATTGTTTTGTGTTTTGCATAATCACTCGGTCACTTGCTGATTTTTGCTTGTTTTTGTATGGGAGCTAGTGCTATTTTGTCATTAAAATAGGAATGCTTCACATATTACAAATCTGAGGGTGAAGAGGGTAATGAGATATAAAATCTGAAATAAACTCTATTAGCATTAAAAAAGAAGCAGTAAAACATGCATTGGGATAGAACATATAAAGGATACTGAAAGGTAAATCAGGAAAAGTAAAAGCCATATTCCCTTCACTTCCATCACCAAAAGGCAAGCACTGTTAAGTTTCTTGCAATGTCTTATTAAAAAAATTGCTTAAGGTATATGTTCCATATAGCTTATGCACTTGTTTATTTTTTCTTAAACAACAGCTTCATATCGATATGTTGCTTGTAGCTTTCTCTTTTCACTTACAGTATCTTGGAGAACCTATAGTGACAGCATGCATAAATCTATCTCATTTACTTAACAGCTGCACAGCATCCTATCAGGGGAATATTTATTTAATGAACTTAATATTGACGGATATCTAAGTTATTTCCTGTTTTGTTGTTTATTTTATTTTGTTATTGCAAATAATACTTTAATGGACATCCTTGCACATAAATTTTAGGAAATCTCGGCAAGTTATCTGCTGTAATTTCTTGCAGTCTGACCCTAGGGTTAAAAGATATAGGTCCTTTTAATTATGAGAGATTTTGTTACGTTGTCTTTGAAAAAGACCGCAGGGATTGACACTAGCCATTGAAGAGAGTATTCCTTACTCCACACCCTGCCACCACCAGGAATTATCAAACTTACTTCCACCAATCTGCAAGCTAAAAAAATATCTCAACAGTGTTTTCATCTGGAGTTCTTTCATTATTAATAAGAGTATAAACCTTCTCATGTTTACTCGAATATGGTCTTAGTTATTATTATCGTCTTAGAGCAGGAACATCAAGTCTGCTCCTGTTAGTTTAGGTCCTGACAGATGACAGCCACTCAGTAAATGCCTGCCCCTTATCAGATGAATCGAACAACGGTTTAATAGAAATCTTCCTATGGGCAGACTTCATTATCCTGACACAATCAAACATACTGTTTTCCAAATTTACAAGATTACTGACAATGAGCCAAGAGAAGCTGGCAACAGTACAGGACAAGCAGGTTACAAACAGAAGGACACTCAACATAAACACAGCATGCAGCTGCTGTCCTGTAGCTAAAATCAGGGACGAGTTTCTACCCTGTTGTACATAAGACACATTTCTCTTTATTATGCAAAAACCTTTCTAAAGCTAAATAATGTCCCATCAATCCTATAAGGTTGTGTTTTATAGGTTTTTATTCCTTACATAAATACTATATTATACATGTATACATTCTTCTAGAATTTGCTTTTATCTTTTCATTCAGTATCATGTGGCTGAGCTATAGACACACTTATTGACCTTGTAGGTCTCCTGTGCTAATTTAAACCACTTACAGTTCCTTGACATACAGTTACTTAATAAGTTCGCTTATTAACTGGTGTTTAACTGATTGTAAACGATGCAATGAACATACTTTTAAATCTCTTTGAACAAGTACAATAACCTTGAAAAGTATATGTACACATTGTGTGTACAGAGAAGTGACAGTGCTGAGTCTTAAGCTTTAGCACAGGCTTCAGAGCAGATACAAAGAAAAGATAACTTCCATTACTGATGCAAACATGCGTCATCATAGCCCTTTGGAGAGCAACTTGGCAATATCTGGTAAAGTTTCTTCACCTTTAACTATAAACTGGTTTATCACTAAGATTCTTTCTACTCTTATAATTTTATAAATGGGATTTTTTTTGCTATCAAGTATAAAACTGGCTTAGGTGTAGAGTATCTAGAGCATTTAAGTTGCAATGAAAAACATATCAAATATGTTTTGCATATGAAAAACATATCTTCTTATGATTGAAGAACAGTATTGGACAGGGTTAAAAAGCATCACGAGAACAAAATTAAACAGACAATCTCTTTAAGAAAGAATGCCATGTTGATAAAAAACATATTCTGAAAAACTATAATTTAGAAAGACCATCATTTCCAAATTGCTCCTAAAATTTCCAGAACAAAAGATATGAATAAAACCAGGTAAATAGATAATAATATGTTTGGTACAGATTCCAACAGTCATTTGTAATCTGAAAGATGGAAATGCACATACAGCTTCGTATTTAATACCATTTAAGTATATTCTACTGCACATCGAAAATACATGAAGCATATATCAGACTTTGCCTGGCTTTTGATATGAGGGCAAAAAGTCACAGAAATAACCCTCGGCCCCAAAAGAGCTTTCTGACAAAATTTTCTGACAGGTTAGAGGCAAACAGTATTTCATCCACAAACTAGGTAAAAATGCTACATTCTAATTGGAAAATTCTCAAATTCATACTATGCACAGCAAATCTGGACTACTATCCAGAGGAAAGGACAGGCTCATGTGAAGATGATCTGAGGCCCCCAAGAGCCTCTGCATCTACTGGATCCTGTAATCAATGATCTCAGAGATTCCAAAGAACGACAATCATAAATCAGGTCAGCAAGTAAAGGTAGATCACCACATCAATCAATAAAGCATTCTCAGCACAAACACTCAGAATTCTTACTGCCCAAACAATGTGACTACTAAAGCTAACACAGAAAAGAAAAGATTTCCTAAACTGTACAGCATGAAATTCCCCCTTAAGACAGACCAGGAGAACCACAGAAAGCACATTTTATTCTAGGGAAAAAAGGTGAAGTTTCCCTGATTTGTTTTTGCTTGGTTTTTATAAAATCTCATTTTCTGTTCCTCAATTGGTCTCCTGTAGTACTCCCTCTAGCGTTTACACATCTGAAATGTTTCTTTAAAAACCTTCTCCAGATGATTAATACCTGCTAAATGAGTTACTTTACAGCTTCACTCATATTTTTTAAATCATAAAATACCACCTCCCCACTCAGAACTCCTCTGGATTATAGAAATACTATATTATTTAATGGTTGTTTCAATGTCATATTACTTACCAATATATTTCAAAAAAATCTACTCTCTTTTCTTTGTTCTTTTTACAAGACAAAACAAAGAACTTCAGATCCTGCCACCAGCTGACTCCCTCCGCTTGGCCAATCCTCCTTGGTTCTAATGTCTAGTGTTAACTATTAGGGATAAGTAGCACCAACAATAATTTAAGAAGAATTTGGCAAATGTGATAAACTATTAAAGTTTATAAAGAAGGCTCCACATAAAAGTAATACTATAATAGATGTAAAATCACCTTTTCACACAGTATAGGTATCCTTATATAAACTCACATTTTGAACTCATGAAATAACTAAGATGAAAATAGATTTTTATAGAATCTAGAACTTCAAGTTTTAAGGAAATTTCAAGTTGCGTTACATTAAACAAACTTACTGGCAGCTGAGATAATATACCTTTTAACAAAAGTAAGCTATACTTCCAGCAAAGAAGAAGAACAAAGTTTAAAAAAAAATAACAACATATTCAGATAATCTCCCTGGTTAAGCTAAAATTAGAAAAATTACACATTGTCTGGTATTTCAGAGGAGACAAGGAACAATCTTGTTCCTTCTTTTCTAGAGCCTTTTTCTAGCAAGATAACCTTTGGCAAATCACTTAGGAAAACTGAAGTAAATGTATTACTATAAATAGATTCTAAACTTTTTATCTGGTTTTTGAAAAAAGGTGAAAAGTAATACCTAAAACACAGAGCTGTTGCAGTGACAAAGTGAGAATCTATGTAAAAGCAATTAGCAAAGAGCTTGACTCATGATAAATATGCACGAAGTTTTACAAAAGCTTTGAATACTAGCTTCTGTGCTTACTCTGAAAACAGCCCAGCATTTTGTCCTTAGAGAAACCACTTAACCTTTCTAGTCCTGTGTTTCTCATCTGTAAAATCATACTCTGGATTCTGAGCCTTCCAGCTAGAAGGATCTCTGACTGGAAGGAGCCGGGGGCACCGGGCTCTGTCTCAGGTAGATGTTACTCAGACCTTGTCAGCACCTTCACCTCTCCCCCATTGTAGGTAACCAAAAAAAAAAAAAGCTACTGAAAAATGAGAAACATTTGTTCTGACACAGAGAAAATTTAGAATTAAAAATGAACTCCTAATGAAGAGGTTGTTTCTGCCTATTAAATTTCTCTAACTGGGTGTCTACCTAGGTGAAATCCACAAAATAAATTGCTTAACAGTACAAGTTAGGAGAAAAAGGTCAAGATCACCAAGACCAGAAATGGATTAAGATCTAAAATGAAGCCAATTATGCAACTCATAAGACCAGTATCATTAGAAATATGAGCTGTACTATCATCCCGAGGCCAGACATAAGCTCAGAATCTAGAAGGCTTAGGAAAGCCTGCTCTCCGGGCAGGTATTACTTACTATCTTCACTTAGGTTATTTGCACATTATCTCATCTCCTGACAAGATCACAACTTCTTTGGAAGCAAGGATTATTGTCTAATTTACATTTACATCCCCTGCTATGCCTAGCACATTGCATACATTCAATTAATATTAGGCCAATTAATCAAATTCTATGCCTTCTAAAAAAAACCAATGCTTATCTTGACATTCAAACAAAACATCAGCTAAGGTAAAGTCAAAGTATTTACTATTGGGTAAAAGTTTCTTTCTATTTCATTTTATAAAATTATATATGCACCTGGCTTTGATTACCAAGTAACTCCAGAATGTTTGCTTAAAAAAATAGCAGCTTAGCTTTCCTCCCATCACCAGCCCATTACTCTCTTCTCAGAGGTAAGCATTTTCAGTTCTTTCATATGATTGTTTCAGAACTGATTTCCATATCTCTGAATGCTTATGTTGCTACTTCTTAAGTTATAGCCATTTAATTTTCTAAATATGAAAAGTTAGACTGAGCTCCAGTTCCTCCACCCAGATCTAATACACACACAGTCTTTCCAGGTAGGTATATTACAGTTTTAGCTAGATTCTTACTGAGTGCTTATATGAGTATAGAAATGGCCATGAGCCATGCAGAGAGCTATTATTACTCCTCAACTTACTGCACAACTTTTTGTTTATCTGAGGTAGTTAGTGTACTGGATTTCATTGTTTTTGTTCTGCTTTCCTTGCTTAGTTTTCTAAATCTGTAACACAAATCCAACACCAAATTCCTCACCAGAGCATATTCTTGAAGTTCTGCTGTGCACTGTGACTGCTGTGCCCCTTTGGCATTTTCAGGAGCAATATAAATATTTAAACTGTTTTTAACTGTGTTTCAGTTAACATTCTCTTGCTTTACTGAATAGGAGGATATTAGTCTGGGTCACAAAGTTCCTGGGCTTCATATCAGTTACAGATATTTCCGACATTGCAGAACTTTATACTGATCAGATATCACTTACAAAGTGTTAAATTGTTTTAATGTGATGTAATGGAGACAGCACAAGACACGGAGACAGGCAGATCCAGTAGAGAATTCTAGCTCCACTCTAAAAGAGCACTTACTATTTTCTTTGACTCTCGGTTTCTTTATCTGAGAATTTAAAAAATAGATATTGTTGAGAATATTATTAGGTTGACTCCTGATTCTCTATCCACTTGAAAAATTTAATAATAATAAAGAACCTGGATAAAAGCTTCTTAAGCACACACCCACCAAGACAGGACACAGGGACATTGTAAGCTTACAATGTCCCTAAGTGTTAAAGGGCAGAATTTTTAAGGTGAGTACTAAGAGTAAATGAGCCAAAGCAATACGGAAAAAAAAAAACAAACCCAGAGGCATCACATTGCCTGACTTCAAATTGTCCTCCCAGGGTATGATATCCAAAGCAGCAAGGCACTGGTATAAAAGCAGATGCATAGATCAATGGAACAGAATAAAGAACCAGAAATACACCCACATCCTTACAGTCAACTGGTCTTTGACAAAGTTGGCAAGAACATACACTGGGAAAAGGAAACCCTTTCCAATAAAATGGTGTTAGGAAAATCAGATTGCCATATACAGAATAATACTGGACCCCATCCCTCACCATATGCAAAAATTAACTCAAAATGGATTAAAGACTTAAATGTAAGACCTGAAACTATAAAAATACTAGAAGAAAACCTAGGGAAAACGTTTCAGACTCTAACCTATGTAAAGAATGAGTGACTAAGACCTCAAAAGAACAGGCAACAAAATAAATAAATAAATAAATAAATAAATAAATAAATAAATAAATAGGACCTAATTAACCTGCAAAGCTTCTACACAGCAAAATAAGTAATTAACAGAGTGAACAGACAACCTGTGGAAAAGGAGAAAATATTTGCAAACTATACATCTGACAGGGGACTAACATCCAAGAATTACAAGGAACTCAACTCAGTGGGAAAAAATTTTCCTTCAAAAATTAAACAACAAAAACCATTAAGAAATGGACATAGAAAATGAACAGACATTTTTCAAAAGACAAATGGCCAACAAGTATATGAAAAAATTCTCAACATCACTAATTATCACAGAGATGCAAATTAAAACCTTAATGAGATATCATCTTATACCAATCAGAATGGTTATTATTAAAAAGACAAAAAATAACAGATGTTGACAAGTATACAGAGAAAAGGGAAATCTTGTACACTGTTGGTAGGAATGTCAATTAGTTCTACCTCTATGGAAAACAATGAAAGTTTCTCAAAGAACTAAAATTAGAACTACCATGTAATTGAGCAATCCCACTACTGGGATACATTCAAAAGAAAAGAAATTGATGCATAAGAAAGATACCTGAGGGGCGGTGCCTATGGCTCATCAAGTAGGGCGCCAGCCCCATATACCGAAGGTGGCGAGTTCAAACCCGGCCTCGGCCAAACCGCAAAACAGAAAAATAGCCGGGTGTTGTGGCGGGTGCCTATAGTCCCAGCTACTCAGGAGGCTGAGGCAAGAGAATTGCCTAAGCCCAGGAGTTGGAGGTTGCTGTGAGCTGTGTGACGCCACGGCACTCTACCGAGGGTGATAAATTGACAATCTTTTTCTAAAAAAAAAAAAAAAAAAAAAAAAAAAAAAGATACCTGAACTTGTAGGTTTATCATAGCACTATTCACAAAAGCAAAGATATATTTGGAATCAACCTAAGAGTCCATCAGTGAAGGGCTGGATTAAAAAAAATTGGGTGTGTGTGGGCAATACTATTCAGCCATAAAAGAGAATGAAAGGTCTTTTCCACTGACATGGATGGAACTGGAGACCATTACCTTAAGTGAAACAAGTTGCCTACAGACAAATACCAAATGTTCTCACTTATAAGTGGGAGTTAAATAATGCATACACATGGCATGTTAGGGTAGAAGGATGGAAAGTGGAGATTCAGAGGGTGAGGTGTGGGAGAGAGCTGAGAGTGGAGGTCACTGAGGGGAGGTTGTCTGCTGGCTACAATGCGTTATTCCCGGGAGGGATACACTCAAGGCCCCAACTTCACAACAGTGCAATATATCAATGCAACAAAATTGCATTTGTACCCCATGAATATATACAAATAAAAAATAAATTTTTAAAAAGGGCTAACCTGGACTCCAGGGAGGCTCAACCCCCAATAAGCTAGACGGCATTCACTAAGTCATTTATCCTTTCCATTTCCTCAAACATAATCAAGAAGTCAGAATAGATGACCTCTAAACTATTTTGTGCTAAAATACGCTAGGATCCTGTATTCTAGGTGGTATAAAACTAGTCTAATAAAGAGAATGCCCAGGACATATTCCTAATGTGGTGACACTCAGAGAATTAAGAGAAATTCCAAAGTAGATCCCAGCAGCCAATAGAAAAACTAAACACAAAATCACAATATGCTATATCCAGAAATACATATTTCTAAGACAGTGTATAGATCATAATAAAAGCAATTATACAACTTCTACTTCAATAGCAAGTTTCTGTGCTTTAAAAGTAACAGGATTGTCTTTGGCTGCCATTGGCTATTTTCACAGCATAATTTGAAACAGAGAAAAGAAAGGATAACACTGTTTTCCAAACTGTGAGAATCAGAGATTGAAGAGATTTGATCTAAGAGAACATCAGGAACAAAGCAATTATATTGGTTTAAAAAAATACAGCACAATCCATGAAAAATGTCTCTCAATATGGAGATGAGGGTTTTGTGGAGTGCCTTGACTTGAAAGCTTCCTAAAAGCAAAAACCATGAGATTAATTTTATTATAAAAATTGGAGTAACTGTTTTCAAAGGATTCAGAGGGTTCTGAATTTCAAAGCAAAACAAAAAAGCACCCCACCACTGTAGCTGTCCTGTAGCAGGCAGAGCTCAGAAACTGAAGTTGGTCCTGATGGGCATCCCTGGCAGCCTTTCATCGGCTGTGTTACCCAATGGAACCCTCACCCTTGCTCAGCCTTGTAGTTTCCTCCACACAGCTTTAGTTGGGGTGAATGTAATTAATATATGTGAAATGGCTTTGTGAGAATGTGTAAAAAGTGGGAACTTCTAAAGACGTCTAAAACATGTTTAATTTTTTGGTCTGCAAAATGTAACAACATGAGACATAAAAAAACACAAGCATGGAAGAGGTAAAGTCTTCTTTTTTTAAGGCTTTACCCCTTTCATGTTTATATGGATGGAGCTAAAACATATTTTTCTTAGCAAAGTATCTCAAGAATAAAAGAAAAAGTATCCAATGTACTCATCCCTACTGTGAAGCCCTACTGTCATATGAAAGCTATAACCCAATTATAGCCCAAGAATATGGGGAAAGGGGATAGGCAGGGGAGGGAAGAGGGGATAATGGGTGGAGGGAGGGTAATTTTGGGGACCACACCTACAGTGCATCTTACAAGGGTACATGCGAAATTTACTAAATGTAGAATATAAATGTCTTAACACAATAACTAAGAAAATGCCATGAAGGCTATGTTAACCTTTTTGATGAAAACATTTCAGATTGTATATAAAACAAGTACATTGTACCCACGATTGCATTAATGTACACAGCTATGATTTAATAAAAAGAAAAAAAGAAAGAAAGAAAGAAACACACACAAGCAAAACAAAAGGCAAAAACAAAATGAGTATATGGAGAGCACCTAAAGGGAAACTTTTTCAATATCTAGTGAAATAAAAATTTAAATGTCAGAGAGTCATGCAATAAAATGCTATTTTAAAATTTGCCTAATGGTACTAACGGTTTTTAAACCTAGGCTAAGATAAAACTTGCTTTGGAGATGTCTATAAGATAATATGTTTTCTTCTTCCTATTAAGATGGCAAACTCTGTTCACTATTGGCTTCTTCCACAAAAATCAATCCTAAAGAAATTGTAGCTCTATAAGGGTAATAGTTAAAAGACTCTAAAAATGAAATCAGTGACAGTTAGTGTAGGGCGCTGCAACCTAGCTTCGGAAGGAACAGGTTGTTGTTGGAAAACATTTCCATGCACCCCTGCCTCTCCTCTGAGTGTTAACAAAGTGCACACCTTCACAGTGCCACAGTAACTGGACAGCAGAAGGCAACCGTTAATGTTAGCAGGAGAACATGGGGCAGCTTAAGGAGTCTGGAGAAGGTGAAAAACATAGGTAGGGAAGGGGCAGGAAGAGATCCATGGGAGTCAGAGGTGCCTGAGTTCCCTGCCAGATTAAGAACAGTTGAAAGCAGGCTACCCTTTGGTCCATCCCAGTTCACATTACCTGAGAGAGTAGCTGTGTCCTGGGATTAAAATTTGATCTAGAAATCAACTATGAAGAACATATATACCTATTAGAGCAATACAAGCATCTAAACACATAACATTGGCTTCCCCTTCTGGTTTGGAGTGAGGAGAGTGGAAGGGCACAGCTGTGTCAGGCAACAGTGTATTTAGAAGCAGGGAGGGAGGGAGTGGGTTCCGACATGCCCAGCCAGACTTCTCAAAGATCAGTCAGGCCACAGAGGGAGAGACGAACAACCAAGAAATTCTTGGAATTAACCGCTTCCAGAGGAACTCACCAGAGAAAACCTGAACAATATATATTATGCCCAGGGAAGTAAAGCCACAGGAGTCAAAGTCCACGAGGCGGCACCAAACCGCCTCACCTGTGCCGATCTGGCTTTCAGCCCAACCCCCAGGAGTCCTGCCTGGGAGCGAAACAAGTTTGCTCTACTCATTTTATCAATATTAGCATCACACAGTCTCGCACTTTACATAATTGAAAATTCTGTACTCCCTTTTCATCTTGTAGAGGGGTTTTATGTATCTGCTGAAGTAGAAATATTGGACTAGACATACCAATAATTTAAAATAAACATGATATAGCTAAGGCAGATATCAATAATGTAAAATATGAATAAGAAATTATTAAAAATAACTTTAAATGTTGATATAAAAACAGATGTAATAAAAAATGCAACAGAGGAGATAAATTGCAGGATGGATACTGTTGAAGCATAAATTATTTAGAAAATTGGATTGGAGATCTTTCTTTACTAGGCAATACCAAAAAAAATAAGATATAACAACATGAAAGACAGCCAGGCACGGTGGCACATGCCTGTAATCCTAGCACTTTGGGAGGCCAAGGGGGGAAGATTACCTTAGGCCAGGAGTTTGAGACCTGTCTTTTTAAAAAGTAGAAAATTTAGCCAGGCACAGTGGTCTATGCCTATAGTCCCAGCTACTCTGGAGGCAGAGCCCAGGAGCTCAAGGCTTCAGTAAGCTATGGGGAGGTCACTGTACTCTAGCCTGGGTGACAGAGCAAGACCTCATTTGACAAAAAAAAAAAAAAAAGAAGAAAGAAAGAAAAGAAAAGAAATGTCAGGGGATAGGGGCAGATACATGAATATCTAGATGAATACTGAGCTAATAGAAATATCAGAAAAAATGGTGAGAAGAGGGGTGTAGAGAGACAAAGAATATCTTTGAAAAAATAATGAAAATAAATGTTCCAGAACTAAGAAAAGATGAAAGATCTGAGAATGGAAGGACTAACAGAATATAGAAAGAAAAAAATCTATACCCAGACATATTATGGTTAAATTTTAGAGCAAAAAGAACAAGAATTTCTAAAGCTTCCAAAGACAAAGCAGATAAACTTTGAAACAAGAGTGTAAGCACTAAAGCAAAATAATTTTGACTTTAGAATTTATCAAGCCAAATTATTACTCAAAAGCAAGGGCAGAACAGATATTACTCAGGCATACAAGGCCACACAGAACGTTTGTGCCACAAAGACCCAACCTGAAAATATTCTAGGAGAAAGTATTCAAAAAACAAAATTAGGAAGATGATGTAAATATATAATACATAAAGGTTATGAAACATTTTACCATTATGTTACAAACTAAACTCAATTAAACTAAAGACAAGGGGAAAAAAAGAATACCCCTAACAACTAAGAACCAAAACAACATTAGCAAGAACAAAAAGAATAAGCAACAAGAAAATGATAAAGCACATAAATCAACAAAATTATAAACAAAAATGCAATAGGAGAGAGTAACAAAGATTGCTTTCCTGAAGACTATCAACAGTTACCTACAAACCTTTCCCAAGGGCTGTTGTGTGGGGATGAGACAAAAAAGAAAAACACAAAATGAAAAGGGAAACTATAAAATGTTAAACAGAATTTTTAAAATGTCATAAGTATAGCCTAATTTAGAAATCTACATAAAATGGAAAAAAATCCCAGAAAAATATAACACACCAAAATTATCAAAAGAACAAACAGAGATGTTGAATAAACTAAAAATTATGAAATAATCTGGAATGGTACTCAATTATCCCTCTCAAAAAGCCCAAGGCCCACACTGTTTTTCTAGAGAGTTTTAATAAACTTTTAAGAAACATTAATGGCTTTGTAATGAAAGTTGTTATATCAAATTGGAAGACTGCTAACCTGCCCAGTTCATCAGAAGCTAATGGAATCTTGATTCCCAATCTAGGAAATGTAGGGAGAGAAAATATGGGCCCACTTTACTTAGGAGTTAGATTAGCAAATAAAATATTAGCTTTAATTAATTAGAAAAAGCATGAGATAAAGTATACAGCCTATTTATGATTGAAAAAAGACTCAAATTATATGGAAGAGAATTTCCTTACATTGATAAAAGTTATGCATGAATAATGTTCTATCTGAACCTAGATGACTAGCAGCTAGTGGAGCTCAGTAGCAAAATAAATTCTAATACATTTTTAGTTTTCAACTTACTTCACTATCTCAGATCTCACAACTCACTATCCAAAATTCATGAACCATATTTAACCAATTAATTGTAAATCTTTCTATACCAAATCACTATTTTTATTTCAAGCCCCAAGTAATCTTGGATAGCAAAGAATAACTGTACAGCAAAAAACGTACATGACCATTACACTTAATGGAGAATAGGCAGTCTCTTTAAGAGGACCATACCAGTCAATTATTTTCTGCTTCCCTACTTTACATTTCCTAATGCTATATAGTATCAGTAAACTTAAAAAAAAGAGAGAATTACAGTAATAGTTGAAAACCATATTCCCACCTGTTACTGGCACTGTCACAGGGTCAAAGCCCTATTTCTTTCATACATGATCCATGGGTTTATTCTATATTAAAAGACTATGATAGGAATTAGTCTCGTTAAGAACACAAAACTCTATTTAGAAGAAGTAATAGAGTAATTTAGAAGTTTTTTGTTTTAGTCAGCAACTTGTCTACATTGAATAGATTTCTCCTGTTTTCATAGTCACTTAGGCACTGATTAGTTCATTCCCCTTTTTAGTTGCTTTGATGATATGACTAAGCTAAGGCAGCAGTTTTCTTATTTCCTAAAGTACTAATTTATCAGTGATACCACCCAATCAAGAGGGAAAAAACTACACTAATTTTTAAGGAAGTAATTTGACATTTAATGATATTGATATAATACCTAAAACTAGACAACTGTCCCAATTAACCATACATATTTTCAAATAATGGAAACCAAAACTCATCATGGTCAATACTATTATACTTAACTCTTCTCAAAATTCCCATTGATTATACTAGAATATATTCAACCCAGTATCACTTTTCAATGATTTAATGAATAAAATCAGCACTTACCATAAAGATCCTACCTGGGATTTCCTAATGCTCAGCTCTATTTTTTCAATCTCTGTATCATTCATGAAGAGATAACTAAATCAAAGACTGTTCTTAGGACTCACGTATACACCAGCATGCTTACTTCCACCAAGACTTAACAGAATTTATACTATTATTAAATATCTTAACAATTTGTGAAAAACAATGTTTAATCACCCTAAAGTCAGGACCTGTTTTAGTTTTCATTTGAACTACTTGTTCTAAACCAGAGCATTTCAAACATTAATGTGCATAAAAATCTAATCTTGTTAAAACACAATCCTGTTTTAGTTAGTAGGTCTGATAGGACCTGACTTCTTGCATTTTTCACAAACTTTTAAGTGAATCCTATGCTATTGGCCTTCAAATCACACTTTGAGTAGCAAGGTTCAAAACTAAAAGTTAATGAATTTAACGTATATATAAATTCTAGATAGTTCTTCATATATAGACACCTAGTTGCCCTTTAGCTTTCTCTTACTCAGGTGAACTAGTTTATAGATTTTTAAATGTGATTGATAGGTAGTATAGTAGAGTTAGGCCACAGAAAAATATAAGAATCTTTTCAATATTTAAAAAATTGTCAAAATTTGCTTGAAATGTCACATGTGGCTTTAAGTAAGGAGCAACTATTAGCAGGAACTACATTTCTAATGTTAAAGTTTGAATACACTAGTCCCTTCCCTTTCCCAGGGTTCTCTTTCCCACACTTTCAGCTGCCTGTGGTAACCACAGTCTGAAAATACTAAGTGGAAAAATTCCAGAAATAGACAATTCATAAAGGTTTCAATTGCAAGCCACTGAGTGTCTTGATGACCATGATGAAGTTTCGTGCCACCACAACATCCCTCTCAGGGTGTGAATTATTCTTCGTCCACTGTATCCACATCATGGAAGTTACTTGCCTTTAGTCAACTTGGCAGCTGTTGCTGCTTGTTTTCAAGTAATCCTTGTTTTACTTAATAATAACCCCAAAGCATAACAGTAATGACGCTGGCAATTCACGAGTGCCCCAGAGAAGCCACAGTGCTTCCTGTAAGTAAAAATGTGACACTTCTCAAGTTAAGAAAAAAATCATATGCTGAATTTGCTGAGTTTTAAAGCAAGAAATGAATCTTCTGTGAAATTGTGAAAAAGGAAAAAATGTGCACTAGTTTTGTTGTCACACCTCAAACTCCAAAACTGATGGCCACAGTGAATGACAACTGCTTATTTGAGATGGAAAAGGCAATAAATTTGTGGGAGGAAGACATAAACAGGCACACGCCCTGCTTGAGAGAAATCAGGTTCAGGGTTCTCTGCAGTTTCAGGCATGGGATCCTGCATGATTAAGAGAAAATTCCTGAAATGGGAAATCGTTTTTATTTGTTTTATCTTCTTTAATTTACTTTTATGCTTATAATTTATATACTTTCATATGCTTAGAAATAAAAAATTATCTGTTAAAATAACTCTAATGGTTAAAAAAATTTTAATTTGCTATATCGCATAAGTTGTAACTACTTAGGTTCCCACAAAAAGTTTTATTCAAAAAGGGCAGCTTTGTACTATTAAAAGTATTTAGCATTTAGATATTAGTAAAATTTTGAAACAACAGCATAACATATTCAGAATTTTCCAATAAGAGATATCAGTATAAATTATTTAGGAAATCAGCAAAAATCTGGTTGGCAACAAACAATCGGTTTCCATATATGAAAATAATGGAAAGCTAAATTAAGAAAAACTGAGGTTAACAATTCTTTGTATATTTGACATTCTGTTGCATAATCTAAGTATCAAACACCTAGAAATGTTTGCTTCTAGATTTTAAAAGTATTTCTAGAAAATTGTGCATAATGTATATGCCCAATCTTAATTTTTCTGGATTGGTAAGTATGGTAAATAGTTATCTGCAAATGCTTCCTTGAAAATAATGTGAAGTCCAGAAATGTTTCTTCTAAAATGTTTACCCTTACCATGAATCCAAAGTCTCTAAATTTCTACAAGCAAATGTAATTTCCAATAGACTACTGAATTAAATATTTATGTACAAGACAAAAATGTAATATTTTCAATAAACCTATGCAAAGAATTCTTCAAACATAGCAAAGCAATATTTCTATGACATGCTTTGGAACACATTTATAAAATAGATCCAATTTTTATTACTGAACTAGAAATCCAAAAACTAAAATGGTAAAATATGCACAACCACAAAACACTCGATTTCTAGTTTATAAGAGATTAATAAACTTAGGTAGTTGGAAATTCTTAATTATGTAAATCATCGGTGTTCAAGATGTGTATTATCAGATGCAAGGTACTACTTATTCCTACCCCTACTAGTCATTGGTAATGGAATCCTGGTAAAGTTATTATCTTTAACTATTAATTTTCATTTCTATAAAACCATAAACCCCTTCCCTTGCCCATGGGTTATTTAACAAATATTTTGTACCTACCCTGTGGCAGGAACTATGTTAAGTGAAAAGGCTCCATTACATACCACAGTATTCCCATTCTAAACTAAAAGACGAACTCCCATTCTAAACTAAAAGACAAACAGTTAATATATAAGTACATGGATGGGTAGAAGAGTAATAAGTGCTATGAGGTTATATGAAGTAGGGTAAGAGGATAAAAATGGCTGGGGCTACCGTTATTTGGCAGGAGTGTATCAGGAAAGCCCTCTTGAGGAAAGTAATATTTGAGTTGAGACTTTCTCTGAAATGTTATGAAAAACTCATGATCGTGCCTATTTTGTTTCAAATATGTTTCTAAATTTTATTAAAAAATCACCTTTCATTATCCATAGTCATGGCAAATAGAAATGATATAAACAACTAAATCAGAAAGATAACTTCCAACTAATTTTGCCCCTTATTTTGATAATTGCTACCAAAGTACAAAGTTGGCTAATTAAAACTGAGTGTCCCAGGCATCATGTTCCACCTGCTAATAGAGTTGATAATAAGAAAAAAAAAAATTAGAAAAAAGAATCTGGCAACTGATGGAGGGAAACTGGGGAGAGGGGAAGAATACAGAAAAATAAAAGGACTGGATGATCCACAAAATGGATAATCAGCTCATGAATAAACCATGAGCAAGTGACATTTCTATTTTCATTTTATTCCCAAGAGGCAACAATTTTAATGGAGTGGGGGTGTGCACACGCGTGTGTGTAGGCATACACATGCATGCCGCAGCTTTTGTATTTAATTTCAACTAATACTTTACTCCTTTCCCTTTGGAAGCATTTTATCTCAAAGTATAAGATTTAAACACAAATCTGTAACTATGAAATGGCTCTGGTTCAACGTTATCAGAAAAGGACCAGAACTTTAGCTTATAAAAATTCTCATGTTTTCTTTCTGAGATGCATCAGTCACTTGGCACAATACTTTAGTTACCGCAGAACGCCTGATTCCTCACTCCTTCCCCGATAAACTGTTCAATCAGAACTATGCTGAATATATTTTTAAGTATCAAACTAAAAAGCTAGAATTCAAACTCAGAAAAAAACGGTAAGGAGAAGAAATGCATATTCTTTATGCATAAAATATATAAATACCACTCAAAAGAGGGTTATGGTAGTTATTACAGGTAATACTGTTTTGTAGGTTTTTAATTAAAGGACTTTAAAATTAACTATATGAATTATCTTGGAATGGCATCATTAGGGGAGGCAAAAATTTTACCACTAACGTCTTGGGATTTTTAGCTGGGCCTGAGAATTAAACTGACGTAAGGCAGATCCATGGGAGAAAAGTGTACAAATTTACTTAATACAGATTTTATGGGGCACAGGAACCTTCATAAAGAAATGAAGTCAGAAATATTCAGTTAGAATTGAATTTGCTGCTCTTTGTGTAATTCAGCATAGAACTGAATATTTCTATGCTGAATTACACAAAGAGCAGCAAATTGTGAAAATACAAAACAAAGGGGCTTCAGGTAAGGTAGGTGTTTTGGTAGAAAAGTGACTAGGAAGACAAAGGTTAGTTTAATAAAGTTTGTTCTTACAGATTTCCCTTGGGCTCAACGGCCCATCCTTGATAAGGACGATACTTGCCTTCTGGTATAAGGAGGACTTTTAAGGAGGAGGAAACAGTCAAAATACCTGAGTGGTTTACTTGGAGTGATATGTCCGTAACTCCTTTAGTATTTCCTTATACTGTTGGGAAAGCTCTTGGTGTTTAGCTCAGACAAGGTCCATGATCACAGCAAAAGTATCAAAACCACTGAGTATCTCTCAAGATAATTTTAGGCAGGTATAACCTCAGGAATTTTACGAGCAGAACACACACTCCATCAAACTTAGTTATATTTAATACAGATTTTTAAAAACTGTCAACCCCCCCCACACTTTTTTTACAGTCAGGGTCTCAATACCTTGTCCAGACAAAGTGCAGCAGCTATTTACACACAGGTGTGGTCACAGCGCATAACAGCCTCAAACTCTGGGGCTCAATCAATCCTCCCACCTCAGCCTCCCAAGTAGCTGCAACTACAAGCACATGCCACTACACCAGCTGAATTCCTTAGTTTTTATTCTTTTTCATATTAGCACTGGCCCTACATGATCATAAAACTGGTGCACTGAGGAATAATACTCACTTTCCACACTTCAAAATATCTGAGTGAAGCAAAAACATTAAACACGGATATCAGATCCCCTCCTCATTCTCCCTGCACCTCTACCACATAGAGAAACTGTAAGGTCTCCCGGGAAAGAGAACCATGTGTTTCTTATCCAGGAATCCCTAGCATCTAAGAAAGGACTGCCACAAAACAGGATTCTCAAATAATAAAGGATCTTAGCTGACAAAGGGTTTTATTTTTAAAAAACAAGTTGCTTTACTACTGGAAACAACAAATAAAACCTAAATACTGTCCTGAAATGCATTTCCCCCCCATTAACATTGCTTCAAATATCAGTGTAAAGTAGTGTGGCTATATCCCCCTCAAGGGAGACTAGGTAGGTCCTGGCAGGACAAAAAAGGCAAAAAAACCCAAATATTCAAAATTAAAAGGTCTCTTTCCACAACACTCAACAGTTTTCCAACATGTAGATTAATAGACACTAGAGAAATAAACAGTCTCCAGCTATCTAGAAGACGCCAACACGGAGTAAAAAGGAAGGGTGCCCAGCGTGTTACCACACACAGTTAGCTTTCAAGAAAACTGTAGATGCTCTTAAGAATGAAAAGGGAGCCTTAAATACCAAGAAATCCTCAGAATCTGTTGATACTCTACAAAAGAAATGGCCTCTCCAACATTCCGTTACAGTGGTAGGTTGAAAAGAGGCTGTTTCCCTCCATTTGCAAATGCAGCTAAGTCAAACATTTAGCAGCCACTGTAATGAAAAGCAGTAGAGACCCAGGTTAATTTTTAAAAATCATGTTCTAAAGGGAACTTATCTAACAAAACAAAAGAAAGACTATATCCCTTAAAATTCTCGCTCAGAATGAAGTTTACATAAACTTCAGTTAACAACATTAAGTTATTTCTCCCATACCCCTTTATGACACTTTAAGAGGGAAATCACATAAAGACCAAGAGATTGCTAGAATTCTGTCTCAAAGTCGACTGTCAACATCTGCCGCTCTCCTTCCCCTACTTTCCACCCCTATGTGCACATGCAGTGAGCCTCCTTTCCAATACTTACATCAGAGAGTGGTGGGAAATGATGAGGACAAATGATTTGGTGAATAAGGACAGTGGAAAAAAAAAAAAAAAGGAACAGTAGCAGGAGAGAATGCGATTAATAAAAATTAGTAACTACACCTAGCAAATCATGATAAAAATTATGACACCTTCTGGTCTCACATTCTCCAGTGAAATAAACCACTAAACTGGAACTGCCTCCTTTTCCAGTCTGTAAAAGAGGCTATCTTTTCTATTAATCCTCAAAATGTCCAAGACACATTTGTGAGTGACAGCTTATTGTCCCTCCATCACGCTACACCCAATGTCTGTTTGACTGTGATAAAAGAAGAAAGCTACCAGCTAAAGGGAACATTCATTTTATCCCATTAATTTATATTATTCGCCACACATTTAGTAAGCCCATTCTAAGTTCTGGGTCTTCTTAAGCTTGCCTAGAAAAGGATTGCCACTGAGTTAAGGAGAACCAAAACAAAGAAGAAAGGTTTCTCCAAACCCAAGCCTTACTCCCTGAAATAAGTCACTGGGCTCTCTTAACCTTTTCCTGTTCCTCCTCTATCCATTCAGTAATCCTGCAGAAGAGAGGAACACACACACAGAACCAAGCAGGTTAATTAAGGTGTAAGCCCCTGACACCTGGCAAAACCATAAACGTTCTCCTTATTCATTACAACACAGACTCAGATTCTGGGGGGAAAATGGGAAGGTCCTACAATGACATACACCATGAAGGATGATCTGTAACATGAAGAGAACTACCACTACCTGCTTACAACAAAGTCATGGATTCTATGTGGCTCATGAGTTGGGAGATACCTGCTAGTAGAATATAAAACAACATCTGAAACAACAAGCTCAGAGAGACTCGGTTTAAATGCAAGGTTTCTCTATATATTTATTTGTGACATCTTAATATTTCATCAGGTTCTTTTCACCTAGTTGTAAAAAAACTTCCAAGTACTCAATAAGAGAACTAGGAAGGAAGCATAAGTAAGAACTCTTTAAAGATCTCCAAAATGGCCAGGCGCGGTGGCTCACGCCTGTCATCCCAGCACTCTGGGAGGCTGAGGCGGGTGGATTGCTGGAGCTCAGGAGTTCAGACCAGCCTCAGCCAAAGCGACACCCTGTCTCTACTAAAAATAGAAAACCTGAGGCAAGAGGATCGCTTGAACCCAAGTTGGAGATTGATGTGAGCTACGAGGCCACAGCACTCTACCCAGGGTAACAACTTGAGACTATCTCAAAAAAATAAAAAAGACCTCCAAAATAGGGAGCTATGGCTCCTCATTTAATACCATGTGACTTTGAGCAATTTAATCTCTGTGCATCTGCTGCTTCTTCTCTAAACTGAGGCTGATACCAGTACAAACCTCACAGAGTCAAGGTGAATATTAAATGAACTAACATCCTGGCACACTGTGTGGCACACAGAAAGCAACCAACAAATAGTAGTGATGGTTTTATAACAGTGAGCCTGACTTCACTTAGGATGAAATCAATGCAGTCTTTGTCAAAAGTTTTGTATATATTATTGGTGACCCAAATGTAAAAAGTCACATAGTGAATACAGTTATACCAATATGAATTAGTTATACACATATGTGTGTGCATGTATATAAAAATAATCTGTACAGAGTATGATATGAAAAAGTAATCACAGGTAGTAGTTAGAACCAAGCATTTTCTGTATATTAGGCTTTTACAAATATTACAATATTTAATTAAAAATAAAATCCCAAATGTAAGCACTATCACTATCCTAATTACACATATAAGAAAACTGTAGAGCAATGAGATTAACCGCTCACGTCCACACAAGGGAAACAACTAAAGCAGAATTAAATCTCAGGTCTTCCCAAGCCCATACTATGGCTCCTTACTAATATAAAAGCTGCCTCCACAAAGAACAATCAATCCACCCGGAATACAGTTCACACGCACACACACCCACATCTTTTAATGACCTCTAAGATTATTTATCATGACTGCTGAATGAAATGCAAATGCCAAACTCTCAGAGGACAAAGGCACTTCATCCTAAGACAACAATGACAGTCTAGTTGACAGAGGCTCTAACAAATGACTTGGTTGAATGGCCAGTTCAGGGTTTTTGTTTTGAAGGGTTTTGTTTTTAGTATGTTAAGTCAAAATAGTTATCTAAAATAATTAAAACAATTTTTTAATATGCCCTATTTTTTACCTTCTAGGTGGCTGGGCCTATAGTAAGCACACCCTAACTTACCCTGAACATGCTGCTTTGTAATGTAAAACAGTCATGGTCCCTTCCTCCTACTTCTACTCACTTTCCTTGCTGACTGATTCCTAACTCAGCATGTTCCCCATTTACTGTTTCAGAGCCAATGTGGATGGAGAATCTGAGAAGCCAAGAAATTACACTGCATATAGATTTCTCCTTCAAAATAATCCAGAGAAAACAATCTGAAGAGATGTTAAACACAAAAATTTTAACACCATATTAAAACTTAGGAACAAATTACAAGAAAGTAAATGAGATCCAACATTAAATAAATTATCCTTTATGTGTATACTTTAGGCAAACATTTGAGGAAATTATTAGGTGAAAACAACATGTCTAATTTCAAATACAAAACAAAATGCTTAATTTATTAACCGTATTTTTTCATGTTTCCTAACTTTGAAATCCATTATATGTCATTGCTAAATTTTATCACCTAAGTTTAAGAAATGGACATAGTTTATTTTAAATACTTGAATTGCTCTGTTAGAATATGAAAACATTACTTTCACAGAAGCTATCAAATGACCTTGATGATCTACACAACATTCATTACAGACTGGTAAACATTTGTGAAAATTCTTGCTGTGATGATTGATTGCGTTTTTCCTTGCTTCAGTTACCTCAAACTAAATTGCCTGTCATTAAAATGATGACTTCTGTCAACATAGTTTCTTAATCCTCATTCAGTCCTTCCTAGCAATGACAACCTTAGAATAATATATTGTAAGTCTTTACGGATCAATAATGCTCAGTATAAAACACTGCAATCTACCACCAGGATTTTTATCCCCCTATTTATAATGATCTCTGACAAGCCAACTAGCAGTAAAATTTCTTACTAAGGAGGGATAAAAAAAGACATATAACAAGTCTAATACAATACTATAAACAGTATCTGCCAATCTAAACAAGTTAAGAATTTTGAGTGAAGCTCAGTGTTAGCAAAATGCTTTTATCCTAAAGTAGTTAATGACTGAGATGTCATTTGCAGACTACTCAAAAAAAATTATTATTCAGACCCTGAGACATTTTGAAATGATTTATGGGAGGTTATTTATGTAAGAAGGTTTCTCCACAGTGTCAGAAACAGAAAATTTCCACTTAAAAACCATAAAACATAAGCCAATGTGCATACACCCCCTGGTTAATTTTTCCCATAGGCAATTAGAAGACTTTTTTATTTAACCTATATTTAGATCGTACCTTATATATCTTTACATAAGAATGAGATTATAATTGTCTTTAAACACTACAATTTAGATGCTTTCATTTCATTCAAGAATTATATAAAATGCTATTGTATCAACAAAAACAGAGTCATGATGCTGTTTTACAATAAGACATTGCTTCTTATATACAAGGAGGTATATTAACTATGCCTTCTCCAAATTTGCATGTGTTTTATCATTTATTAAACTCAACTAACCTGAAATCTTTGACAGTACTTAAAAGGAGGGAAAATTTTTCAACAAGCTAACGGTTAACTACATTTCTCCTCCCAAACTGTTCTTCTCTACAGAATGAGAAGAAACAATTTGTTTTTACTAATGGGCATTGTGTGTGTGTATGGGGGTGGGGGGTTCAGGCTTTATTTGACTTAGAGAAGAATTAACTCCTTATAACTCACCACTAGGTAAAGAAATAAAAAAGGTAACCTCCATGCATTCTTTCTCAAGAAACTGTCGGGGAAATTAAAATTGAAGAGGTAAACAAGAAAGAAATACAGAACATAAGAGAAACAGGGATCTAACACAGAACAGAGACAAAAGAAACCTAAATTGGGCCAGGAACCACAGATTGCATCTGTGATCCTAGCACTCTAGAAGGCAAAGTGGGTGGATTGCTTTAGCTCAAAAGTTCGAGACCAGCATGAGCAAGTGAGATACCATCTGTACTAAAAATAGAAAAATTAGCCAAGTGTTGTGGCTACAGCCACTCACAGGCTGAGACAAGCCAGTAATCCTAGATACTGTGGGCTAGGCTGAGGCCATGGCACTCTAGCCTGGGCAACAGAGTGAGACTATCCAAAAAAATAACATAAAGCAGGAGGACCTTAAAAAAAAAAAAAGACTATGTTATTAATTTGATCATATGGAAAACAGTTTAGACTTCTGTCAGAGTTGAAAATGAAAATTAGTAACTAGTACAAAGAAAACTAAGCAAATGGGATTAAAAAAGGAAGCTACTAATACCCCTGCAACTACAAGCACACTTCAGACATGTTGCAAGTTCAGACCACTGCAATAAACAATAAAGCAAGTCACACAAACTTTCTGTGTGCCAGTGCATGTAAAAATTATGTTTAACCTACATTGCATTTATTAAGCCTGCATCATGCATTATTAATAGCATCATGTCTAAAAAACAATGTACATGCCTTAATTAAAAATACTATATTGCTACAACATGCTAACAATCACCAGCACCTTCAGCAAGTTGTAATCCTTTTGCAGGTGGAAGGTCCAGGCTCGATGTTATGGCTGCTGACTAAACAGGTGGTGGTTCCTGAAGGTTGGATGGCTGTGGCAATTTTTTAAAATGATAATGTTTGCCATGTCAATTGACTCTTCCTTTTATGAAAGATTTCTCTATAGCAGTCAATGCTGTTTGATAACAGTTCAGCTACAGAATTCCTCTCAAAATTGGAGTCAATCCCCTCAAATTCTGCCACTGCTTGATCAACTATGTTTAGGTAATATTCTAAATCTTGCATTATCATTTCAATGATGTTCACAGCATCTTCACAAGGAATAGATTCCATCTCAAGAAACCATTTTCTTTGCTTATCCATAAAAAGCAATTCCTCACCAATTCAGGTTTCATCATGAGAGAGCAGCAATGCATTCTCATCTTCAGGCTCCTGATCCAGTTCCACCACATCTGCAGTTACTTCCTCCACTGATGTCTTGAGCCCCTCAAAGAAAAACATCTTCCAAACTCCTGTTAAAGTTGATATTTTTTGTATGAAAGTGTGGGTGGTTATACATTGATTTCAAAAATGGGCTGCAATAAACATTCTTGTGCAAATGTCTTCATCGTAGAGCGATTTTTGGTCATCTGGATATATACCTAGTAGAGAAATTGCAGGATCGAATGGCAGGTCTACTTTTAGTTCCCTAAGTTTTCTCCAAACTTCTTTCCAGAAGGGACGTAATAGTTTGCAATCCTACCAGCAGTGCAGAAGTGTTCCCTTCTCTCCACATTCCCGCCAACACCTGTAGTTTTGGGATTTTGTTATGTGGGCTATTCTTACTGGAGTTAGATATCTCAAAGTGGTTTTGATTTGCATTTCTCTGATGATTAAAGATGAATGCTATGTTGACCAGTTTGATGTGAACATTCTAGATTGTATATAGAGTCAGCACATTGTACCCCATAAATGCAGTAATGTACAGTTATGATCTAATAAAAAAATAAAATAAAATAAAGTTGATATTTTGACCATCGCTCATGAATCACAGGTGTTCTTAATGACACCTGGAATGGTGAATCCTTTCCAGAAGGTTTTCAATTTACTTTGACCAAGTCCGTCATAAGAATCACTCACTATACGGGCGGCGCCTATGGCTCAGCGAGCAGGGCATCGGCCCCATATACCGAGGATGGCGGGTTCAAACCCGGCCCTGGACGAACTGCATCAAAAATTAGCCAGGCGCTGTGGCGGGCGCCTGTAGTCCCAGCTACCTGGGAGGCTGAGGCAAGAGAAT